>SNQJ01S0069081.1:0-23442 GCA_010110895.2 Picea sitchensis | reverse complement strand
TCGAATCGGTCAAGAAGTGCCATCCATGCCAAATCTTCTCTTGAAAGATGAGGGAACATCCCGCTCCCATGTTTCCTGTCATCACAGTTAGTCCCTTCACCAAGTGGGGGATTGATTACACTACTTGCAACCCTCCTTCAACAAGAGGGAACCGCTATATCATCGTAGTTGTAGACTACTTCAAAAAATGGGTTGAAGCTATGCCAACGTTTAAAGATGATGGAGAGACTGCAGCTCTCTTTTTATTCAACCAGATCATAGCAAGGTTCGACGTCCCGAGGGAATTGTCACTGACCATGGAAGTCACTTTAGGAATCAGATGATGACTGAATTAACATCCAAGCTTGGGTTATGGCAAGAAAATTCATCACCCTAATACCCCCAAGCCAATGGGTAGGTGGAAGCTGTAAACAAAACTCTTAAGACTATTCTACAGCGAACTATCAACTCAGCGAAGTCAAATTGGCATTTGATGTTATACTCGGAATTATGGGCCTACCGAACATCTGTTAAGACTACAACCGGATTCTCACCTTTTCAACTCGTTTACGGGCTGGAGGCAGTCTTGCCATCAAATGTCAGATCCCGTCTCTAAAGTTGGCAGTAATATTATTGCCAGACACTTCTCCACTTGAACAACCGTTAGTATACCTTGAGTAGCTCAATGAGCAACGTCGTGATGCGGCCCTGGACAACGAGTCTCACAAACATAAGGTCAAGTGTCAGTATGATAGGTCTGTTCATCCTCAGATTGTTTTTGAAGGCGACCTTGGCCTGTTCTACGACCAAGATAAGGACCCCCTGGGGGAAGGAAAATTCAAACCCATGTGGTTCATACCTTTCATCATAAAAGATGTTTTAAAAAAGGGCGCTTCTCGTCTGGTTGATTTTGATGGGAATGCTTTGGCAGAGCCTAGAAATGGGCTCTACCTCAAGAAGTATTACTCACAGGCAAGTCACTGCGGGTAACTTTTTGTAACATATGTATAGTCTTTGTACTATTACTTTTTAGTTTCTTTTAGTATTATGGATGTGTCATTGATACTATGTTTCGTCACTGTGACAGATGTCAAGTGATTCCGAAGTGTTTATTGGGTATGCAGACGGGGCTAGTCGGCACACTCGGAGGCTTGCCTCTGCAGCTTGGGTAATCTTTACACCTCAAGGCCAGTTATTATCTTCCAGAGGGATATGATTAGGTGACACCACAAATAATGGTTTTGAGTATAGCGCAGTTATTGAGTTGCTTCGTGACGCTTTGGCATTGGGTATCTCTCATCTCCGGGTCTATCTCAAAACTCAACTGGTTGTGTCTCAGTTAAACAGAGTGTACCGGGTTCATGATCCAACTTTACACCGACAATTCCTTAGGGTACGTATCTTAGAACAAAACTTTGATTATATTACATATTTTCATGTTCCTAGGAGATTAAATCAAGTTACAGATACTCTAGCTAATCAAATTTTAGATTGGCATCTTGCACACATATGAAAGAACATTAACATAAGCATGTAAATATGTTTTTGCACACATGATCCATACGACACAAAAGACCAAAAGACCATATATAATATCATAAAGTAACTAGAGTACATGGATGGATGCAAGTGCCTCAAAAATAGGACTGATAACGAGTCAAAGGGATTATGCCCTCAACAAATATATACAAGTAGTGCTCGTGGCACGTCATAATGTCTAGCTAAAGTTAGGGCCTATGGGCCCTGTTATACTAGTCCACAGCATTGGCTAAGCACCGAAACAACCGGACCCATGTCCGTAGTGCCCCCACTACATGAGGCTACATAGATGGTGGCAGGTCCTCAATCTCTGCCATCAGGACCGTGCGAGTGAGGGCAGTGAAGTTACGCTCAACCCGTATCAGTACCCTCTCAGCCTCCCCGACTGGAAGATCTCCTACTACTGCTGGTCCCCCGACGGCGGCAGGTGCGACCCCTGGCCGAGGATGACACCTGTTCCTCGCATAGTCAGTGGGTCACACTGGTCCTACATCTGCACACACTGAATACATATCCGTAAAATACTCTGGCATACCAAAAAAATGATATATATAACAAAACAACATAAAATTTACATATACAACAAAAAAACTACAAAGGTGGAGACTTACCCATCTCTCCTCGCGCCTCACCAGGAGGTACTAGTATCTTCGGGTCTCTCAAAAATTCAATCTCGGCATAGGGGTAGTACTCTATAAACGGGATCTGTCATGACAGCCATGCAAAAAATTCATCATCGAAGGACTCATTGGTCCTTCCACCACCCTGTCATGGCACTAGTACTGCCCATCTACATACAGCAGGAAGAGAGGTCTAGTGTCCTCGTACCACTACTCGAGGATTAAAACTCGGAACTCTCTAAAAAAAGAACGAACATAGAATGGTCCCGAACCCAAAGTTCCTATGTGTCTGCAAACGAAAATCTGTCAATTGCCTCTTCATGCACTCAAGAAAAGTGGTACTCCATTAAAAAACTTGTGCATTTAAGCACTGGACCGCACAGTTCATCTGTGTGCGGGAAGCCTGATGTAAAGCCACAGAACCAGTAATTCACCCAATAAGAAATACTATCTCCTGTAGTGATAGGTTAGTGATATTTCTTATAGGCACCTGCATGTTTGCGCGGTCCGTATCAGCTGAACAATATAGACCTATCAATTCCGCTATGTTATGCGGCCTCGCAGGAAAAGTCCAGAAATTGACTGGTTCCCCTCTTCTAGAGAGGCGAGTCAAAAAGTAAATGTCCTCGACCGTGGGCACCAGTGACTGCCCCTCTAACATGAATGCCTCTGTATCTGGATGCCAGTATTCAACCAAGGCATTCAGTAGCCTAGGTTGTGCCCACATGAAAGGACATAGAAAATACTTGAGTAACCAACAATGCATCAATGTAGCCACGACATTGGGGTCTTCCCCGACCAACTCATTCACCTCTTCGTGCTCTCTTTCTCTCCAATGGACATACATCCTACAAAACAAAAAGGTTCAGGAGAGTTAAACCCTTGCTTTTTGTGTTTTTAGCATTCAATAAGGGGGCCCACACGTGCTGTATTAGCGACAGTCACGTGTACACGCGGCCTGTCCTGAGACAACCCACGTGGACCTAGGGCCGACCTTTTAAAGGTCGGCGCCCCCCTAAAAAATGAAACCCAATGCATAATTAAAGACATAAAATGCAAGATAAGGGAGTTTGTACTTAGTTGGTCCAGACATAAGTTCGTTTCGTCCATTGTAGCTCCCAGAATCACCACTTTAATCAAAGGGGGTCTTTTGGCTCCAAAGTCAATTTTCAAATCATCAATGGTGATAATGAGCTGCCAGCCTCTATTTATAGACTTTTTGGCCTCTTTTTGTCACTTTTTTGGCCTCCCTTATCATTTTCTTTATACCAAAAATCCTTTAGAGTGATTCAGGAGCTGTTTAGGAGGGATTTGATTGGGTATTGGGACAATTTTTTTGAGTTTTGAGTATTTTTCGACGGTCCGTGGAATTTTTTTTTCGATGATATACTTGAATATATAGGTTAGGTTTCTACCCTGAATTTTGTATCTTGTTGTCGTTTTCCTTTGCCATAGGATCGATCCCATCAGGTTGTGACATGGAACCATCCTATCTACTTTAGAAGTTTCACAACTTGGTGGTAGAGCTTACCGGAACATGGATGCCCTAGGTAGATCCTAGTTACATTATGGTATTCATGTTGTCTCTAAAACATTGTAGGCTCGGGAGTCCTTGTAGTTTTTCCTGAATACGAGTTTGATCCTCATTTGCATGATTCTTCTTCACTCTTGACCTCACCCTCAGGACTCCCAAAAAATAACGGGTCTTCTTTCAAGCCCTTTTCAGACCCTCTAAACATGAAAAGATTGTCAAGCGATCTTGTGGCCTTTCATGCTCGTTAAACTGAAATTTGAAGTCACGTCCGTCCGGCGGTAGTTTACCCCTTTTTCGGTCCGGATGGTCAACTGTACGAACAAAGGTATACTCTATGGAACTTCAACTCTATAGAAGAGTACTCTCAGGTATAATTTTATCCCTTTTCCGGGCCTAAGGGACTAAACTTACGAAGAAGGAACCCCCACGGAGTCCATAGTTAAGCTCTTTTCAGACTCCCTAAGATTGAAAAGATCGCTGAGTGACCTTATTCTTTCACACTCGTTAAATTAGTCCAGAAGAACATTCATGACGGAGTCCATAGTTAAGCTTTTTTCAGACTCCTTAAAAATGAAAAAATGGCCGAGTGATCTTGTCCTTGTCACACTCATTAAAATGATTTTGAATAGACATCTTGTCGGTGCTAGTTTACCCATTTTTTGAACCGACTAGACTATCTTCGAAAAAGGTACCCCAATGGAGTCTCCTTTTATGTTTTTTCAGACTCTCTAAATATGAAAAACCACCGAGCTTACCTTCTCTGGGCTTGTTAAACTTACATCGAAGGACATTACCATTGTGTGTTTTGTTAACCGCATTTGCATACCTTATACGCCATCCTTGTATTAGTTTGCTTCTGCATCTTAACACCTTTGGCCCCCCGGAGGATTTTTCCCGAGTATCATTCTACTATAACATTAGTCTTGTCCTTGTGCCTTGAACTTGTATGTTTGCAACACTTGTTCCTCCATTGTAACGTAATATTCTTTTATTCGTTTTCCCAAAATTATTGAAAAAGACAAAAAAAAAATCAAATATACCCCAAAAAGAGGAAGGGAAAAGTGTTTTCTTTATTGGCATCATAATGAGTCGCCCTTGGATAAAGCACATCTGTATGTTTGTTCATCAAACTATGGGATGTAGTACGACCTTAGGAAGCTATTCTCTCTATATAGAGTTGTGTCCTACATCGTTTGGTTATCCTTCCAAACATATGGAGAGTTTACGTTGCCTCCTGCTTCGTAGACTTATGATCAATGTCATGCTGCCTGAGTCTCATCACTTGTCATGATATTGTCCAAGGGAAGTTTGTAACCAAGCCTAAGTCAGCCCCTCTGCAATTTTCCTCTTGCCCTCATACCCAGCCATCCTGAATGTCCAATCAAGTCCTTGTTCAAAATCAATGAAGCCTTCAGTCTGATCATCAAGATTATCTAGTCCATGACCGACGAGCCGACGAAGACCTCTGGGTAGCGAAGTCGTACACTCATATTACACTCCTACTCGGAGTTTTGAAGATTTTGAAGTTGTTGCTCGAGCTCTGAAGATCTCATCTCCATCCATCAGGCCGTATCAGCTTCTTGAAGATGGATACTCTATATGTATATCTTTTTGATTTCGAGATGTAGCTCCACTGTGTATTGTTCATGGCTACTCTTTATATAATTATATGACATGGATCTACAATGTATTTGATTGGTAGCCATGATTCTATTTTATCTCGAGCATGGTTATGCCCGCCTCAGTGAGACATTTGTTGTTTTGCAGACAGCGCCTCCCGGTTCCTAATCCTTGGGCTCAATTGTTCGACACATCAATAAAGATTGGTAATGTATTTTGACCATCAGATTCTCTTATGACCTCAAACATTAGGGGGCATCTGTTATAACCCTAAATTTCACCATACATGCTTACCTGGCATCAAGCCATCTCAGATCCCTTCTTTTCCAAATCACTGCTGAACAACTCTTTAAAAAACCTCTTTTATAAAGGCCCACGCACCCTACTCTATTACTGCACACGTGTACACGCTAGCTGACCTCAAACAGCCCGCATGGACCGACAAAAGCACGAAAAAAGGAAATTTTCCGACGGAACACACAACTCTGGGTGAGTTAACTAAAACACCCGACCATGCATGGTAGAGGGTTCGTCCAAATACCTAGCTTCTTCTAGCCTATAAAAGAAGGGCTAGGGGTCCCATTTGTAAGAGGAGAAAAAATATAGCAAAGAAACTTTGCCCATTTTCATATTCCCATTGTCCCAACCCTTTATCCATCCTTGTGCCAGAAGAGAGACAAAGCAAAGAAGTTGGAGGAGAGTTGAAGAGGATCCAAGGGTCAGGTTTGCGGAGTGGTGGCCGGTCTCGACAATTTGTAAGTTGACTCATTCAAAGTAATAAAGAAAATGATTTTCCTGTCCCAATTCATGAGTTATTCATAATTAGTTAAGTACATGTTTGAATTTCTAACTTGTTAGTCTATAGGTAAGATGCATGTGTAGTTGTTGCTTGTCTTGTATGCAGGTCAACATTGGAAAGGAGAACTGCGAACAAGTGATCAAGTACGACAAGGGATAGAAATCAAACGCCTGGAATGAGGTAGGTTGATCTAGCCATGTTTTACTGAAAAGAAATAGGATTTAAGTCTGGGGATGAAGGTAGAAAGTAGATTTTCTCTTGGTCATATCTGCATGCAAAGCATAACCCTATTTGCTAGTCCGTAAGGAGATTTCCCTCACAACAGTTAAGGTAGGCTCTACCACCAAATTATGACACTTCTAAAGCAACAATGATGGTTTAGTGTCACAACATGATGGGATCGATCCTATGGCAAAGTGGAAAAGACAACAAGATGCAAGAAGTGGAGGTGGAGTCCTAATTGAAATGCAATGAGTTGGAAAAAAGAGTTTTTACCAAAGGACCTTCAAAAATGACCCAAAAATCCAAAAAGATTCCAAATACCCAAAGAAACTTTTTTCGTGACCATCCAAAGAAAACTCCTGGACCATGTTAAAAGATTTCCAGTTTAGAAAAAATAACAAAAGGGTCCGAAAATTGACAAAAAGAGGCCAAAAAATCTATAAATAGAAGCTGGTAGCTCATTATCACCATTGTTAATTCAGAAATTGACTAAAAGCCAAAACTACCCCTTTGTGAAAAGAGTTGATTCTGGGAGCCTCAGTGGATGAAAAAACCATCTGCTTGGACCAAGTAAGTATAAACTACCTCATCTTGCAATTCAATTCTTTCTTTATGCATTTTGTTTTATTTTTGGGAGGGGCGTCGACCCTTTAAAAGGTCGACCCTAGGTACACGTGGGTTGTTCTATGACAACACGTGTGTACACTCATTTTGTCTTATGGCAGAGTGCGTGTACATGCCACTGTCATCACAACAACCTACGTGGACCCTCCCTTTAGTGTAAAAAATAAAAAAAGACAAGAGTTAACCCTCCTGAACTTGGTTTATTTGCAGGATGTATGTTCACTGGAGGGAAAGAGAGCATGAGGATATTGATGAGTTGGTCGATGCGGACCCTAATGCTCTTGTTGCGTTAATGCAATGTGGTTTGCTAAAGTTTTACCATTATCCGTTCATGCGAGTACAACCTAGGCTATTGAATGCCTTAGTTGATTATTGGCATCCTGACGTCGAGGCCTTTATGTTAGAGGGGCAATTGTTGGTGCCAATGACAAATGACATATACTTTTTGAATGGCCTCTCTAGGAGAGGGGAAGTAGTTAATTTTCGTAACTTTCCTTCAGGGCCTCTTAACATATCGGAGTTGATTGGACTCCACTGTGAAGCTGACACTGATAGAACGAGCTCACAAGTGGTGATAAGAAAGATTTCAAACTTATCACTGAAAGTGATAGTGTTTCTCATCGGGCGGATTATTGGGTCTGCGGCTTTGCATCAAGCTTCCCGTGCACAAATGAATTGTGCAGTTCAGTGCTCAAATGCACAAATCTTTGACTGGAGCACCACATTATTGGATTGTATGAAAAGGCAGCTAACAGATTGTCGGTTATGAAATCAGAGGAACTTCGGGTTTGGAACGATTCTTTTCTCTTTCTTCTTTGAAAGAGTGCCCAGTTTCAACCCTCAAGAGGTGGTACGAGGGCACCTAGCCTCTAGCCTTGCATTATGCAGATGGGTGGTGCTGATGCTGCGACAGGGGAGAGGAAGGACCATTGAGGCTTTTGATGTCAACTTTTTTGCTTGGTTGTCGCGACAGATCCCAGTCATAGAGGATTTCCCCTATGCCGAGATTGACTTCTCGAGAGATCCTGAGATACCGGTGCCTCCTGGTGAAGAGTGTGGTGAGATGGGTAACATTTTTTTTTTCTTTTTAAATGTATGCGATTTTGTTTTATGAGGTTTTATATATATCATTTTTTTATTATATCAGAGTATTTGAAAGAAATGTGTCTATTGTATGCAGATGTGGGGCCAGTGTGACCAATGGACTATGTGAGGAACAGGCGACATCCTCGGCCAGAGGCCGTGCCCGCCACCATAGGGGGACCAACAGCAGCAGGAGGATTTCCAGCCAGTGAGGCTGAGAGAGTTCTGAGACAAGTAGAGTGAAATTTTACCTCGCTCACTCGCACCGTTCCTATGGCAGAGATTGAGGATCTGCTACCCTCTATGCATCCTCACATAGTGGGGGCACCACAAACGTGGGTTTGGATTTTTCGGTGTTTGGAAAACACTGTTGATCATTACAATCAGGCTCACAGGGCCCGTCCCTAGTTAGACTGTACTTTTTCGTGCCGAGAGAACTACTTGTATATTTTTGAGGGCATAAGCCCTATGACTCGTTACTGGTCGTATTTTTGAGGCGCTTGTGCCCACCTATTTTCTCTGATGTTTTTGATATTATATATGGATTTTTATGTCTTTTTATGTGTTTATGGAATACATCTAATTTACAAATGTATTTACATGTGCATGTGTGCATTTTTCTTTATATGTGTGCAATATGCCAATCTAATCCATGATTATCTAGGGAATCTGTAACTTGATTCAATCTCCTAGGAACATGGATATACATAATGTAATCAAAGCTTCGTTCTAAGAGTCATACCCTAAGGAACCGTCGGTGTAGAGTAGGATCATAAACGCGGTAAATTCCATTTAACTGAGACACAACCACATGAGTGTCTAAATATACCTAGAGGCGAGAAATACCATGCGACACAACGTCATGCAACAACTCTAAAACTACACTGTATTCGGCAACATTGTTTGTGGTGTCACCTAAACGGATACCCCCTGAAGATAACAACTGGCCTTGAGATGTGTAAATTACCCAAGTTGCGGAAGAAAGCCTCCGAGTGTGTCAACTTGCGCTATCCGCAAATCCAACGAACACCTCTGATTCACTTGACATCTTCCACAGTGAAAAAGATGACATCAAACGACACATCCATGAAACCAAAAAGGTAAAAACTCAAACGCAAAAAAAATACAGGAACTATACATATGTTACAAAAAGTTACCCAAGGTGACCTACCTATGAGTAATACTTCTTGAGGTAGAGACCATTTATAGGCTCCGCCAAAGAATTTCCCTCAAAGTCTACCAAATGATAAGCGCCCTTTTGTAAAACCTCTTTTACGATAAAAGGTCTGAACCACATGGGTTTGAACTTGCCTACCCCCAGGGGGTCCTTATCTTGGTCATAGACCAGGACAAGGTCGCCTTCTGAAAAAATCCTAGAATGAATGGACCGATCATATTGGCACTTAACCTTTTGTTTGTGATATTCGTTGGCCAAGGCCACATCACGACATTGCTCATTGAGTTGTTCGAGGTATAACAAACATTCTTTGAGTGGTGAAGTGTCAGCTCCGATGAAAACATTCTCCACGACGCCAAGGGTTCTGGAGATATTGATAGGTATCGTTTCAACAATGGTTGCCATATTACCCTCGGCATAAACAACATGTGTAGCCAAGGGATTGATAGGACAAGACCTATCTCTAGTCATAGTCAAAGTGAATTCCCCTGCTTCAATTCTTCTTAACTCTAGGAGGAAGTAAGATTTGTGATGAAGATCGTCCCAGGGTTTGTCCGGACTAGTATTTTCCTCAATGATTGTTTCGTCAGAGGGCAAGACTAAGTCTAAAGAGTCTGTATTAGTGAGGGAACCTTGAGCCCAAATAGGCTCTAAAGTCGGATCTAACTCTTGTACAGGAGTCGGATCGGGATCGACGAAATCTTGATGGACTAAAGAGTACGCTACTTCTGCCGCAGACAAGGGCATGGACATGCCATGGTGCCCTGTCCCTTCCATCGTGGTCGATGGGGAAGGAAGAATCCACAGATCATTGAAGTAATTCATGCAAAATGACAAAACTTGGAAAATCTCAACCTTATGGTGGTTTGATATGAACTTCACATCACCCTGAGGAGGTGGATAATTGAATGTACCCATCAAAGGTGGGCACAAACCAATTCCTATGTTGACTATGCCGGGTTGAGGATTATCAATCATTGGGACTGCGGATGCCCCCAATGAAGGGTCATAACGGGAGAAAGACAACTGATCAATGGTCACGATCCGACCTTCATGTGGAAACAACAAGACCCGGAAAACTGTCGCGACCACTGCTTGCATGGCATAGGTCCAACTCCTTCCTAACAAAATATTGTATTCAAGCGATGCATCAACTACCTCGACTTCACACACATGGTTTTCCCCCCTAGTTGCACTGGGAAATAAGGGATGATTCCATGTGGCCAGAAAGAACGACCGTCGAAAGCGGTGAGGAGAGTAGGTGTTGGAAACAAAGCGGGTTGTCCAATGGCCTTCCAACACACCAAAGGCATCACACATGTAAAGGCACCCTCATCAACCACCGTGTAGAAAATGTTCTGAGTAAAAGTTTTCATGGTGTAAGCCACTACTATCTGGAACACTACGTGGTAAGGGAGACGAGGTTTTAAGTCGGTCGTATCCAGCATGATCGTACCCGGGTTACAAGTCTCAGTTGATCCTAAGGAAGCTAACAGAGCCTTCCACTAGGATGGGCGTATTTGGAGGACTTCCAAAGCCGACATCACACAAGGGGTTTGAGACAAATCTTCCACCACAGAGTAGTTCTAGGCAGCCCTTGCGTTTGGATTATGAGAATCTTTTTTGAATGCACCTTTTGGGATGTGTGTCATGGTTTCACCCAATGTCTTCTTGATCTGAAGAGGAAGATATGGGATTTTAGCTTCTTTAATTTTCTCAGAGGTACTTGGCTTACTGTAGTCATGTGCTCTAGTCGTTATAAAGGCATCACCTTTCACCATATAGACATTCACGGATGGTGGATTATTCACAGGTGGAGGGGGTCCTTGACTGCCCCCTTCCGCGCTTGTAGAGGCCTAGGTTATATTTTTCCCATGTTGAAATGGGTTCGTTAACACAACAGGCTGCTGCTATGACAGTAACTTTTGGGCCTCTGCAAGCCGAGGGAACTGATGATTCGGGTGGTCTTCCGCGCAAAGGTTACATAGATACTTCACTTTTGTTTTCTCAGTGTTTCCCTTGCCAACATTATTAGTAGGTTTCTTATCCTCCTTACCCTTCTTACGTTGTTTCTTATTTCCATTAGGCTGCTGGGTGGCCTTTGGATTTGTCGATTGCACACTGTGTACATCCGACGTTTGGGTAGGGGGAACAGTCAGACCAGTAGTCTGGTTGGCCGCTCTGTGCTGTATAGACAGTTGCTACACTTGTTTTGTCAGATGTTCAATGGGATTTGCTTGTGCTGAACCAACAATACCATCATCATGCGGTCGAGCTCTTTGTCTAGTTTTATCAAGGATGGAGCATGGCGCATCCGGCAGGATTTCGTACAGTAGCCCAGACTGAGAATAAATTAGCTCAAGCTGTTGAGCTCTCATGATGGAATCTTCTTTGGAAAACAATCCCAATGTTGCGACATCTTTGGATAACTGCGGGACCAAAGACTTAAGGAACCACTCAAGCAAGAATGCTGGTGGGACTAGCACTTTAATCAAACTCTTTCGGCATCTCCATTCTCGGATGTGATTAGAGATATGGTCCGCTTTTGTCTGTGAGAAATTAGTCAGCAATTCTGTACCGGCGTCATATCTCACAGGTAACTGGAAATGGTTTAGGAAAGCCATTGCCAATTCGTCGAAGAAAGAGTATCTTGAGCAGTCGAGCTCAATGTACCATTTCACAACACTCCCAATGAGAGTGCGTTGAAACAATCACAATTGTACAGAGTCATATTTCAATGAATTAGATGAGCAACAAAGGTGAAAGGTAGTCACATGATCTCCTAGATCTTCGTTAGGCTTGGCTTCAAATTTTGGTATGTCCGAAGGAAACTTTGTCAGCATAGAGGGCCAACGCGGATCATGACAGATAAGGTCATTCAACAAACTATTTAAGTTAGGCAAATGCAAGGTCGCTAGGAAAGGTAGTTTGGGTTGCTGGTGATAACCTTGGAAAAAGGGGCCTCGAGTTTGACTGGCACCAGGTTTCCAGGAAAAGTTGGGTTGTTGGCCAAGGTTCTGGTAGAAACCATGGCCATGACGAGTGGACGGATTTTGCGTTTGAGGAGACATCATTAGCTGATTCCCAAAATAGGATGTAGATGGTTGGGCTTGAATTACATTTGGAGGACTTTGGGAAGGGTTGCCCCATGCTGATCCCATGGGCATAGGTCCTATGCCTTTCCCGAGGTTCCATTGATTGTGAAAGGAGTTTCCCCCGATCGACATTCCCGATGAGGGACTTGGTCCCTGCCAAGCATTCCAAGGTCCTGGTGCGAAAGGAATTCCTGGGTGTGCCCCCTGTGTAGGAATAGTACCTTGCATAGGATTTGGTTGTCCATAACCGGGATTGCCCCTAGTCGAAAAAGCAACTAATGAGAAATCATTTTTACCAAATTCTCCGAACAAAGAAAACAATGTCAAACCTACCAACATACTTTGAGAAGGTAGTCCTTGACTCCCTGCTCCTATTGTACTATGGTGTGTGTTTGGTCCGGCGGGAGGCTGGTTAGCACTGTCGAATGAAGGGGACGAAGGAAGTATATGACCTCCTGAAGTGCCCCCTATGGACCCTGGCAGAGGAGCATTAGAGCTCCCTACCCCCAGACCTACAGTCTGTGTAGTGGAGGAGGTAAGTACAAGGCTTGTACCTGAGCTAGGCATCCCATATGAGAATGAAGGGCCTGTCACACTCTGTAATAAAGGATTAGTGGTCGCCGCCAAAGACGGGGTCAAACCATTGCTCGTGGTAGAGGCAGTTGAGAACATGGTGGCTCAGACCGATGACGGTGGGTTAGGGAGTGGAACACCCCCTGTGGTGACAGTCATGGTGGGAATAGAAGGATTCCCGACAGAAGTGGAAACATTTGTTTCCATTGTTGTGTGCGGCACTGTCTGGCGCTCGTAAGGTAGGACCTGTACAACGATGGGCACTGATAGATCAGTGATTAGAGGGTTGTAAGGACCAAGAGCTTCCACTCTGAGGTCGTCAACCATTGGTTCCTATGGATTTTGGTTAGGCACAATTTCCTGTGACCCGGTTGCTTCAAAAGACCCTTGTTGGTCTAGCTTTTGCCTTAGCGGTGGTGGGGGTGGCTCCAGTGTAACCGGTGACAGGCCCAGAAGCCTTCGTGACCGACAGAGCTCATGATCCTCCACTGTGTGAGAATATCAAAGACACACTAGAGCTTTCTATTCGTTCAAAAAACATCACACACTAGAAAAAGTCCCTACGAGATAAAACAAGCATAAACTAGTTGGAAGAACAGTTATAACAACCAACACTAGAGCAACTTACTGGTGCAAGTGAAACTCGAATACGGAAGCACCCTCCAGGTGTAATCTGCAAAACGTGGCCTGATGTTTGTCCTAGGTATCACGGTATACCCACACAATCACATTTTTAAGTCCCTAGAAGGATAGGCAACTAGGTTGCCAGCGCGTGAACAGTCACTAGGCAGGTACAGTTGGCAGTCGGGTAGACCACAATGAGCAGGTTATCAAGCTCGAAACCTATCAAGGGTATCGAAAGAAAGTGGTCGGGAATACAACTAAAGACCTTGAACAGATTCGATATCCACGAAGCTCCGTGGCAAATACAATTGATGAAATCCCAAGACAAGCCCTCTATATGTGTTCTCCACTACGCTTGGTCCGGCTTTGGAGGGGTTATCTCTGCTACCTTTCCTTACGCGACCTCGTGTTTAGCCCCTGTGTTAGAGGGGGGTTCTGGATAAGTTTCACGATACTGGACTTAGACACTCCTTAACTCAGACTCCGATGTTTGATTTAATGGCCTTGAAGAGTTTCCTCTCCAACCTAATTCAAGGCCCTAACCCTAAACTAGTTGGTTGATCCTACAAACATAAAAAGTCTAGTTAATTTTAGATTTAGCGTTCTTTTTAAAGGCTTGTCTTAAGTCAATGGTTATGGAAATGAAACTAGTGATGTTTTGAGCGACACAAAGCAAAAATAAGCAGAAAAATGGAAACAAAATAACCTTTATGAACAAATTCAAATTTGCGTTTTTAAATTTCCTAACCAACTTTTCAAATTATGATTTCTAAGATCTTTCAACCAGCCCACTCAACACAGGATTTCACTCGACTACGAGCTACTTATTGTCTAAGTAAACCATTCAAAACTTATGAAAACAAAACTTTTTGTGATTATTAATGCAACCAACTACTCAATCAAACAAAGCAGTGAAAATATATATTTTTTTAACTAATGCTTTCAAAAGAAAAAAGGAAAAATACCGACAAGTAAAGACCACGAAAAACTTCTGGCCTAGGTGCAGATCACAAAGAGTCACTAAAAAAAGCACACAAGTAGATTAAGATGGACTCTCACACTTGTCTAAAAACCCTATAAAAGGAAAATTTTGAGAAAAACTTCTTAATGAAAAAGAAAACTATTGTTGTGATCAAACCTAAGTGACTGACTGCTATGACAGAGATCAAGAAACTTGAGAGGTATAACTCTTGATAAGGAAAAGGATAACTGCCTTTCCCTCAACAAAAATCAGGCACGCGACTGATAGTTCAACATCCAACGTGTGCACACGAACTGTGT
The DNA here is from genome assembly GCA_010110895.2 of Picea sitchensis. Taxonomy (NCBI): domain Eukaryota; kingdom Viridiplantae; phylum Streptophyta; class Pinopsida; order Pinales; family Pinaceae; genus Picea; species Picea sitchensis. The sequence continues at coordinate 8,672 of SNQJ01S0069081.1, read as the reverse complement.
AAAGTCAGGGCGCATGTACACACATGAAGACGTTATGCAAGCCGCGTGTACTTCTACAACTCTTCAAAAATAAAAAGAAAAACAATCAAGCACTGGCAGAGACTACTGGTATTGAGAACCAGAATCTCTTGAAGACTCAAAAAATGACTTTTCCAGAAAAAAGAAAACAATGCAGGGAAAATTTCATAGAACAAAACCAATCTGAGGTGGAACCTAAGCTACAAAAATGCAAACATAGAAACCATAATGAGATCCAGAAAACCCCTGAGGAGGATCACTCTTGACAGGGGAGAGGATGACTGCCTCTAATTTTTTTTATTTATTTATTTTATTTTTTTTCTGAATTCACACACGCTACTGACACTTCATCATCTAGCATGTACATGCAGGCTATATGAAGGTAGGGCGTAGGTACATGTGTGTAGGCCTTGTACAGGACACGTGTACCTCTGTGATTCTTGTAAAAAAAGAATGCAGCTAAGCAAAGAAACAAAGACCACTGGTATGGAAGACCAGGATCTTTGTTAGCTCGGACTTTTGCAGAAACTTTAAAAATAAAGGATGAAACCAATTTTTTAAAAATACCCAAGAAAGCAATCCCAGAAAACCCTAGATATCCCCAGTATGGTCGCCAATTCTATTGTTGGGTAAATATCCCCTACGAACTTAGCATTTAAGGGTTTTGATCATGCATGCATAAAAATAACCATTCAAAAGGCCTCTACTCTTCCTATTCTCCCGACACAAAACCCCACACACATGCAATACAAAGGTGTAAACAAGATTAGATAACTCTACCTTAAGTCCTTCATTTGATGTCGATCCCTTTGTCTTCAATCTCTCTTTGCTTGCGAGCCTCCTCCCAAAGATGACCTGCATTCACACATGAACAAACATAGAGCCACGAACATGCATTTCATATACTAATTGCTGGGTTAGATGCGACAATATCATAAAATAAATACTCAAATTGAACACATGATATGGTGGGACGAGAAAAGTATTGCTTTTTGTATTAATCTTCAAAAGAGTAAACTTACAATATGTGGCCGACACTGCTCCTTGAAACTAGTTATGGGCTCCTCTTCAACTATCTTCCAACTGCTTTTCTCTATAATTCTCTTTTCACAAGGATGGCTAAAGTTTGGGACAAAGGGAATGCCAATTTGGGTATAGTTTCTCTACTATGATTTCCCTCCTTTCAAATGGGACCCCTACCCATTCTTTTATAGGCTAGAAGGAGCTAGGTATTTGGTCGAGTGACTGACCATGCATGGCTAAAAGGTTTAGTTAACTTTCCCAAAGCTGTGTGTTCCATCAACAAATTTCCTTTTTTCGTGCTTTTGTAGGTACACACGGGCTGTAGTGAGCCAGCTAGCATGTACATGCATGCAGTAATGAAGCAGGGCACGTGGGATTTTAAAAATGGGGTCTTTAAGAAGAGTTGTTCAGTGATTGCTTGGCAAAGAAGGGCTATGAGATGGCCTGATGCCAGGTAAGCATGTATTGTGAAAATTAGGGTTATAGCAGGGGGAATCCTCCCCCTACAAACCCCCTATATTGGGGGGATCCACCCCTCTATAACCCCCTATGAAAGGGGTGCTACGCCCCCCTCTTACCCCCCTGTGCATTCGACAAAGAATATAACACATACCCAACATTATCCCACTTGTTGTTTTCTTTGCATACAAGGGGTTACGAGGTTACATAGTGAACAATCCATGGAAGAAATGCCCATATATCCTCTACACCAAGAGATCTTCTCAATGCTCACATATTTTGTTAATGAATATGCAACATTCTTCGAAGTGTCCACCTTCATCAGCAACACCTCTTTTTCTTCAACCATATCTCTCACAAAATGATATTGAACATCAATATGCTTTGTCTTTGAATGATAAGCTGGGTTCTTTACCAAAAAAATTGCACTTTGACTGTCACAATCTATCCTTACAACTTGTTGTACCAACCCAATACATGAACACAATATTTGTAACCATACTGCTTCCTTGCTTGCATGAGTTTCTGCCATGTATTGAACTTCTGTAGTTGAAATTTCCACTACATACTGTCTTTTTCTCATCCAATTGATTGGTCCTCCAAATAATTTAAATACATACCCTCTTGTAGTTCTTATATGATCCAAATATCTAGCCCAGTCTACATCCACAAAGCCATGTATGTCCAACACTCTATCCAAACCTGGTCTTCCTTGGTAGCACAATCCATAACTAGTAGTGCCACACAAATACCTAAAAACTCTCTTTATTGCTATCCAATGCTCCTTCCCTGGTTTTGACATATACTTGCTCAAAAATCCCACTTCATGTGCAATTTTCGGTCTAGTACAGACCATTTCATACATCAAACTTCCAACCACACTCACATATGGAACACGAGACATGTCCTCCTCTTCATGTGTCTTGGGACACTGATCCAAAGATAAATTTACACCGACAGGAATAGGGAACTTGACCATTTTACATTCCTGCATATTAAACCTTTGCAATATTGTCTCAACATATTTTATCTCATTTAACCATAGTTTCCTATTTTCCCGATCTCTTTTAATTTCCATGCCCAAAATGTAATTTGCAACACCAATATCCTTCATTTCAAATTTAGAGGACAACTGTGTTTTCAAATCCTGGATAATCTGCTTTTTCTTTCCTATCAGCAACATGTCATCCACATACAAGAAAAAATAAATCAAATGATCACCAATTAATTTAAAATACACACAGTGATCCTCTTTGCTTCTTTTGAAGCCAATTCCCAACACATAAGTATCAAATTTTTGATACCACATCCTTGGTGATTGTTTTAAACCATACAGGGACATTTTTAGCTTGCATACCGGCTCCTTCTTTCCCTTCACAGCAAAGCCTTCTGGCTGCTTCATGTAGATTTCTTCTTCCAGATACCCATGTAGGAATGTTGTATTCACATCCACCTGTTCTACTTCAAAATAAAATGAAGCAACAATAGATAAAAAAAATCTATTAGAGGTTAACTTGGCAATAGGAGAAAAAATCTCACCAAAATCAGTTCCTTCAACCCGGGAATAACCCCTTGCTACTAACCGATCATAGAGGGATTTTCATTTCTCCAAGTTCTCCCGCTACCTGTTTCATATATGAAAACATTGATGGAAATAGATCACTATATTCGTGAAGTAGTTCTATTATTATTTCCCCTATTTGGTTGTCCCAATAGTCACCAATACTTGCAATTTTTGGATTCTCTTATGTTCCAATATTGACTTTCTTTATCTTCAGTGGTGTAGAAAATTCTTCTAACTATAACTGTGGTCCTTTTACTTCTCTTTCCCCTTCAACTTCTGTGATATGAATATCACACGGGCTTTCTTTTGCTGGGTCATCTTTTGCAATGTATTAACAATGTAACAATTGTGTGACTGTTTTTCAATTGTGATTCTAATAAGCTCTTACAATTTCAACTTCAGGTTCTTCAAAAATATTTTATTTTATCAACTTCAGTGTTGCATCTATCATTGGATTCTTGTGTTCAAATGCAAATGTGATTAAAAATTTCTGCTGCAAATCTTTCCAATTTTCGGTTCCTCTGCGCAGTTCCAGTTCTATATACCAATTTCTTAGTATGCCTTCTAATTTATGGATGAAGTGATGTGGCCATTCCTCTTGTGGTACCAGTATCCATTGGGTTATGCATATGTCTATATGTTCTCTTGGGTATCCTCTTCCATCACATTTTTGCATATGTTTATCCTCATGTGTTGATTAATTGGGTTGGTTTTCATTGATGCCAACCCTTGAAGAAAGTCCGGTAGCAAATTTTGGTAGCACAAAGGTTTGGGTAATGGACCCAAGTTTTTTTGATGGATAATGGTATGAGTTTTGATATATTTTTAGGTAATACTATTCTATATGGATAGTACATGTCATGCCATTTCCGGTGGTATGTGGAACGTCACATAACTCCTCATGGTTAGAGAGTTATGGCCATGCGAAGTTGGAGAACCCTCATGAGTCATCTAGAAGCCCCAAAAGGTCAAAGTAGTCAAAGTGTTTGCAAAATAAATTATTTAAATATAAAGAAGTTATTGGAGAAATCCTAAAATAAGGAAAGTGGGATGCTACATTGAAAGTACAAATAAGAGACAAGTCTCTCTCATTTAAAATCACTTGAAGCAAGTCTCTCTCATTTAATCACACTTGAACCTATTGAATATCATTGAATATCTATTTTGTGAAAGGTTATTTGGGCAGGTATTATTGATAGAGAAAAGTGTGGCAGGAAAAGTGCGGCAGAAAAAGTGTGGTAGAAAAAATGAAGTAGAAAAAGTGCGGTAGGAAAATTGCAGTAGAAAAAGTGCGACAGAAAAAGTGCGATAGAAAAATCATGGCAGAAAAAGTGCGACAGAAAAATCGTGATAGAAAAAGTGCGGCAGAAAAATTGTGACAGAAAAAGTGCAGCAGAAAAATCGTGGCAAAAAAAGTGCGGCAGAAAAATCACGGCAACAACATGGTTGGGGTCTATTTATGAGAGATATCACACATCTTGTTTGAGGTATGTTTTGTGAGCTAGAGTTTATCTCTTGAGATGGTATTGGATGTTCAGTATTGCTTCATATATCATATTTGTTGAGGGATACAGTTGGTATTTTTTTGTTGGTATTTAGCATATGGGTATTGGTCTTTTGGTTGTGATGTGTTGCTGAAGTTGTTGGTTTAGCTTGAGGCTACATAACAGTGAGGTTGTGGAACATGGTTTTATGTAAGGGTTTATGGTATTTATGGATAGAGTGATGAATTGTTAGATAACTTTTGATGGTTATATTGGTGTATGTCTTTGGTATATGGTTGAGGTACATGTTGGGTACATGGTTGAGACAAGTATTTGATGAACTGGCACATACATGAGGTGTATAGTTGATGAGTTGGCACATACATGAGGTGTATAGTTGATGATTTTGGTACATCTTGATGAGTCAAGGTTGATGCATGGTACATGTTGGTTCAGGTTATTGGTACAGGTTTTTTGGTGCAGGTTGATTGGTATAGGTTGTTACAAGTTATTGGTACAGGTTGACAGGGACAGGTTGATAGTGTCAATGGTTGATTTAGTGACAGTGATAGTTTGTCTACATTTGGCATTTATATTTCAGGACGGTTGGACGGGGAAATGATAGGTGGTTGTAGCCACCTTTCGGTTGTAGCCGAAGAACTTAGGGGGTTGTAGCCTCCTTCTGGTTGTATCCAGAGAATTGGGGAGTTGGAGCTTCCCTCAGGTTGTAGCCTGAGAAAATAGGGGGTTGGAGCCTCCTTCCAGTTGCAGCTAGAAAACAAAGGAAGTTGGTTCTTCCAATGAATGTAAGTCTTCAAGACATATAAGAAAAAGCATTCTGTGGTTTTCTCCTGCTTTGGGTTTCCACGTAAAACACTGGTGTACTGTGTATGTGTATGATTGCTCATTTTTTCATTGCTTATTTACTCTGCAATTATTGGATGATAATTCTACACTGATATAACACTTGCATTATATGGTTAAAAATGATTAAATTTCTCTATTACTGATTCACCGCGCCTCTCAGTAATCCAACAATTGGTTTTAGAGCAGGTTCCTTCAGAAATCAGTTTAACCACTGAAAGGTAGATCATGGAGAGAAACAACATGTATAAAAATGAAATACCACAATTTGATGGACATAAGTATGCATTTTGGAGCAGAAGGATGAAAACATATATACAGGCACATGGATTTCAAATTTGGCAATTAGTTGTAGATGGATACAAAGAACCAACAGTTTTGTCGACAAATGAAAGAGCAATAAAACTTAGGAAAAATAATTCCAAAGCCACAAATGCAATTTTGAATGGTCTTTGTGAATAAGTTTACACCAAAGTTATACATTGTAAATCCACTAAAGATAATTGGGACAAGGTTCAAAATATTTATGAAGGAGATTCAAAAGTCAAAGCAACAAAGCTTCAAACTTATAGAGGTCAGTTCGAACAACTAAAGATGAAGGAATATGAGGATATTGCAGCTTACTTCTTATGAGTCGATGAAACAATAAATGCAATCATAGGATTGGTAGAAGAAATTAAAGAATCTGTAATTGTTCAAAATGTACTATGATCTCTCCCTATGAGATTTGATCCTAAGATATAAAATGAGAACTACATGGAATCTTCACAGCATATGAAATGAGAACTGAACAGGAAAATCCAGATATAAAAGAAGAAGGTTTCAAAGAATCCAAAAGGTCAAAGAAAAAGGGAAAGAAAAAGGAAAAAGAACATAACAACAACAGTGACATCTCGGAAGATGATGAACAAATGACCAACTTTGTGAGAAGATTGAACAAGAGAACTAACGACATATATAAATGTAAGTTTCCTTTGATTTGTTTTAATTGTGATGATATTGGTCATTTTGCTAACAAATGTCCTCATAAGAAAAAGAAGAGGAATGATGAAGATTACTCAAATAGAAAACAAATATATAAAGGAAAAAGAACCACAAAGAAAATTTTCAAGAAAATCTTATGCACCAAAGAAGACATCTCATCATCAGACGAAGATGAAGTCAATGACAGTGAGACAGAAAGAGTTCTATTCATGGCAGTAGAAGAATCTAACAAACAAGACACCGAAGAAGAATATGAAGAGGCAGAAGTTAACTACTGAGAAGAATTGTTGTGTGCCATATAAGTTATAAGAAGAGAAAAGAAGAAAAACAAGAAGCTACAAGCGTAACTAGAAAAGAAAGAAGACACTCAGGAACTAGAGAAAATGATCACAAATTTGAAGGTTCAAATAGAAGAAGATAAAAGAGTTGAAGAAGAAATCAAAGAATAACTAGAATAAAGAGACATGATCATTGGAATTTTGGAAGCAGATATTGTCACATTAAGAAAGGATCTTCAAAAGAAAAGTATGCAGAACAACTCAAAAGTTTTGGATGACATTATCAGCAGTCAAAAACCTTATCATGACAAGTCCAGACTTGGATACAATCAGACAAAAAAGGGATCAAGCTCCAAAACAACATAGCAAGAAACATATCCAAAAAGCTATGCAGAAAGAATAAAAGGGGATAGGAATATCTACAAGTAAGATTATAGGGACACTCCTCCACCGAGAATATTCATATTTCATAATCAACAATCGACAGATAGGCCTAAGGAAGAATAAGGATTCAGAAGTGCAACTCCTTTCATAATATCTTCAACTCCCAGGTATCAAACTATATTTTTTGGTTTATGTTATGCATGTAATAATTTTGGACATAAAGCTATGAATTGTAGAGCTAACAACAAGAACATAAACAACTTTGAAAGTCATACGCAAAAGGGTTATCCAAGAAGGCCTAGTGAAACACATAGAAGAAGTTACAACATGTTTGAATCGTTGAGCACTGAAGTGGAATTCTACAAGTGTAACAACTTTGGACACATGGCCAAAGATTGCAGAATGACAGTTCCTCCTAGAGAACCACAACATAACAACAACAGTCACAGACAAGAACCTCAGAAGAGAACATGGATAAGAAAGCATAATCAATATAGCAATGAAGAATGCACACTCACTCTACACACTAATCAGAAGAAACATGGTTAGTATGTTTACAGTGGTTGTTAAAAACACATGACAGGTGATAAAGACAAGTTTCTTACATTAAGAAAGGAAAGAGATGGATTAGTCTCCTTCAAAAATGATGATTCAGCTAAAATCGTTGGAAAAGGCACAATCAGAATTGGAAAGAAGAATACCAAGGCATAAAATATTCTACTAGCAGAATATATGAAACATAATCTTCTAAGTGTGAGTCAAATGTGTGACCAAGGTCATAACGTTACTTTCTATTCACAAAAGTGTGAGATAAGAAAAGAAGGTTCAGGAAAATTGATCGCAACAGCTGCAAAAACTTCAAGCAACATATATGTACTAAGTAAAATTGGAAATGAAAAGTGTTGTCTAGGAAAATAAGATGAAAGTTGGCTATGGCACAGAATAATGGGTCACATACACTTTGATAACCTTGTCAAAGTCAACAAAAAGGAAGCAATTAGAGAAATTCCCTAGATTACGAAACCAACCAACACTTTATGCAAGCAGTTTCAACAAGGAAAGCAAACACAGACCAAGTTTAAATCAAAAGAATATTCAACGACAAGACCACTGAAAATTACGCATACTGATCTAGTTGGACCAACTACAACAAAGGGTTTAAAAGGATTCAAATACTTTATATTATTAGTTGATTATTATACAAGAATGATTGCAGTTTGCTTTCTCAGGAATAAGTCAGAAGCTTTTGAAAACTTCAAGGTCTACAAGGAAATGGTTGAAAATGAAATGGATTAAAAAATAAAATGTTTGAGATCTGATAATGGAGGAGAGTTCAATTCAAAGGAATTTATGGACTACTACAATAGGCATGGAATAAAAAGGCAATTCTCCATTCCTAGGACACCTCAACAAAATGGAGTTGTTGAAAGAAAGAACAAGACAGTACAAGGAATGGATCGAACATTGTTAATGGATTCCAAATTGAAAGATATCTTTTGGACACATGCAATGCATGCAACGGTTCACATTAAAAATAGAATAATGCTCAGAAACAACACTGACAAAACTCCCTACGAGCTATGGAAAGGAAGACCAACAAATGTGAAGCACTTC
>SNQJ01S0069080.1:33385-51598 GCA_010110895.2 Picea sitchensis | reverse complement strand
CTGAGGCTTACCATTCCTTTACCCTTTATTTTTCCTGGTGCATCATTTCCAAAAGTTACATTCCCTTATTTGTTTTCACTTAAAGTTAGAAACTTACTTTTGTCTCCAGTCATATGTTTGGAACATCCACTGTCAATATACCATGGATTCTTTTGTTTTTGGGCTGATAATACTAGTCCACACTTTTCATCTGCTTTCTTCTTCCAAACTTTGACATTTTCAGCAGTGGGGATCAAGTCTGGATTGTAATTCCTTAGGCGACAGTCTGTAGCTTTATGTCCATAATTATGATAGTTGTAACATTCTGGTTCATTGAATAAAAGATCATAACGATTGTTATGCTTATAACTATTGTTGTGTTTCACTTATGTCCTTCTCCCAATCATCACATGATTTATGGTCTGTTATTGTTTTTTGCTTGGTTGTCTCAATATTTGTTGTGGAAGATAGTTATTCATTGAATATCTTGATTGTTCATATCTAAATCTTAAAGAACAGTTTATAGCTTTGCAACCAAAATTAGAGCAGAAAAAACAATATCCATAGAAAAACCCTTTGTACCTTGAAAAAATATGTCTTCTTTGAGGAGGTCGATTTCTTTCATGCCGATAATCTTTCTGATATGAAAATTTAGTTATGGTATTTTTTCTTTCATTCCTTCTTGGTGGATGATTTTCTTTCTTTGTTTCTGTAGAGTGATTTTTGTCAATGTTTGAGGATTTGACAAACTTGATGGGTTCTGTATTACTTGGATGATCACTACTTGATCCTTCTTCATATCCCAATCCATCTTTCAACTTTGGATTTCTTTGTTGATTTAGAATGGAGGTTAATCCTTCTGAGCCTTTAATACTTGGAAGATTTTGGTGATACAATCCCTTAAACTTCTCCATTTCTTTTCTGGTTTTTACTATCTCTTCTTCTAAGGCTTCACAACTGGATTTCTTCTCTGACAACTATTGTTTTAGTATGTCTTCTATTTTCTTTTCCTCTTCTAATTTCACTTTCAACAAGGCAAAGTCTTCATCAGGATGTTTACTGTCTTTCTCGAACTGTATCAACAATTGTTTTTTATTTCTGCTCTTAATTATGAGTTTGTCAATTTCTTCCATCGCACTGATCAATTCTCCTTCCATATCAACCACAACTTCTTCATCATTATCATCACTTCCTATTCTTTTATTATCATAATCCTCTTTGTCCATAAGCATGAAGTCATTTGCCTTAGCTTCACAGGAAGAGTCACTATCGGTGTCTTCTGAGGAATTGTCATTATTTGCAACCAAACTTTTCTTCTTATTATATTTCTTGTATTTGTACTTCTTTTCATCATCAGAGTTATGGTCCTTTTTCTGATGGGGAAACTTAGATGAAAAATGACCTATCTTACCACAGTTAAAGCATTTTAGGGGAAACTTCCCGTGATATTTTCCTGATCCTTTCTTTAACCTTCTCACAAGTTTTGCCTCAATATCATCTAATTCTGAATCAATATTATTGTATGCTTTAAAAGATGCTTCTCTAGTACTGGATTTATCTTTGTTAATTCTCATTTCATATGCAATTAGAGTTCCTAGGAGTTGATAAATGGACAAAGTTTTAAGATCACTTAGTTCTTCTATTGCAGAGACTTTTGAATTAAATTTATCAAGGAACGATCTTAAAATCTTCTGAACTAAAAATGGTTCTTCAATCCTCTCACCAAGACCCTTCATGGAATTTACAAGTTCTTAAACTCTTAAAAAATGCTTGCTAATTGTTTCATCTTCATTCATCTTTAATTGTTCAAATTTCAATCTGTATGTTTGAAGTTTGGCAACTTTTACTTTCACATTTCCTTCATAACTGCTAATAAGTTTATCCCACATTGCTTTTGCAGTTTCAAGATGCATCACCTTTACAAACTCATCTTCAGCAAGTCCATTCAAGATAGCATTCATTCCCTTAGCATTAAAACTAAACTCTACCTTATCGTCCTTGGAGGCTAGCACAACAGGCTTTGTATATCCAGTCTCTACTACATCCCAAACATCAACACCCAAGGCCATTATGTATGTTCTCATTCTAATCTTCCAGAAGGAGAAATTTGTTCCATCAAACAGCAGAGGGACTTGGTGGCTGAAGTCGCTTCATGATGTGTCATGTTTAAGCTTCTGAGGATGTACCTTTGAATAAAAGGAACCCTCTCTTATATAAATTGTTGAAATTACTAAAGACAACTGAGGTGAATGGAGTTGTTATTCTCTAAACAATTTTAGGTCTATTAATACATTCTTAATCTTTCTTCAAGTGATCATCCAAGCAATACTGAGCATATTATGGACAATGAAATAATGAGCCAGGTTACACATAAGATATACCGGAGATAGATTTTCACGAGGGAAACCCATAAGGGAAAGCATCTTCTTCTTTGAAATGATAAATGGAGTCTTTTAAGTTAAACATCATCTATAATTGAGCACCAACTCAATGTGATACTACTACCTCTGTTTCTGAGATGCAACCTTGAGAGCACCAACTCTGTTTTCTCTAGCACCCACTAGAGGAAGCACCAGCTCCACAGTTTCTCTAGCACCAACTAAAGGAAGCACCAACTCCACGGTTTCTCTAGCACCAACTAAAGGAAGCTACAAGTCCCTATGTTCAAGCACCCACTTGAGAGCTCGAGGACACTAGTCCTCAAGTAGCACCTCCCAACCATCACGAAATATGAGTATGAAATGCAGAGTAATTATAGTGATATAGTGTTCAATAGCAGCTTACCAATCTCATCACTATTCTCAAGATTTTGCTACTTTCGGTCTTCCCTCATGTCTTCCGGCAGCCATCCGCTGCCCATTTTGTTATTCTGCCTTTTGTGCTCTATGTCCCACTCCCATTCAATGCACCTTCTGTTTCCTACCCATTTAAGCTGTTGCACCACCTCTTTACTTCCTCAACATGCATACTTCACCTCGGCCAACAACAGCCTCATCACTTCTACGTGCCATGTTCTTATAGCTTACGTGCACCTTGTGCATGCAATACACATAGCATACTCTCTTCACGGTGAGAGTGCTGCAATCTGATCATCATTATGACTTTATTCTCTAGCAATTTTCCCATCGTTCAACATCACTTTGGATTGTCATCTTTGAGATTCCTCAACTATATACGGCGTTCGAGACTCTTCATATTCTACGGCATGAGTGGGGCTTATAGTTTACTGCCGGTTACAAGCACAGTGTGCTCATCCCGCATGTTAGTTCTCTCTAAGAATCATCTTCATTCTTTGGAAGAAGCAGGACCCGCCGACTCCTCTGGCAGCGTCACACGAGGAGGTCTCTTGAATCCTTTGGAAGAGAGACTGCATCAATGGTTTCCAATGAGTTGTAGCTGAGGAGAAACATTAGCCCTCAGATTGTGCTTAAAATCCCTTGCACCATTGGATTGACTTCATGTGATCTTGTGTTTATTTCTGAATTTTCATTTTGGTATTTGGGATCCTAAGTGGTGAAGATTTAGATTTACTCTCCATGTCACCGATCCACTGAAACTTTGAAATGGAGCTTGTCTGAACTATCTCCTTCCTTTCTCATGACCCGGTGTTGTCCCATAGGTTAATTACAAGGGTTTCTTGTTCACTAGTTTTTAAACTTCATCGAGTCTAATTGATGGTTGAAATCTCCATAGATTCGATGGTCTAGGTCTTATCGTGATCTTGCTTGTATCTTCTGCGAGTTTCCACACCATGCTTTGTTGACTCCAATTCAATGAAATTCCAATCACTCTCCATGTGTCCTATGCATTCGTGGTCCAGATCAGATCTTGAATCAACAGCTCGGATCATATTGGGATTTTGCATATCATTGATTTGACATTCTTGTTACCAAAGTTTTTCAACACTCAACATGGGTATCAAAACCACGAAGTAGATTGGATCAATGATCCACATCAAAATTTCATCTAATGGATTAGATCAACATTCCTGTGGTGTTGTTTCTTGACTCTCCAAATCGCGATTATTGAAACCCAAAAATGGAGTCTTTGACATGCTCGGTATTTTTCCATGCATCCCTCTTGGATCAATAGTCAAAATTTTATCGAGAAACCCCATAACTCCTGCGAGCCGTTGTGCCTGATCAACTTTTCAGGTCAGTCCTCGATTCGATGGTTAGGATTATTTCGTGATTTTGGGACTCATGTTGTAGGAGTTCTTGACATCTCCATCTCCCGATTTTCAAAATCTTGATAGCAAAACTCCAAAATGGAGTTGGACCAACTATGATCTTACACTTTAAAGAATGTCGGAACCTATGCTCAGATCGGCGTACGAGGTCACAATACTCCTCTTCTGTGCATTCTTCTTGTATACGATTTGATATAACAATCCTCCTTCTTTCAGTAATTTAAATGGGATCCAAAGATCGATGCTTCTACTCGCAGATCTTAGGCCTTGCGTTTGACTCTGCACTAATTTCTCCTGAGCTTACTTTGTCATTGTTTTGCCTTCACTGCATACTCCGATCTTACCATCAATGACAAGCTTTATCACGCACATGCCAAACATACTAACCATCCTTTGCACTATTTCTTTTGATCTTATCAAGCTTGCTCTATAGTGTCTTCCCAAAATACTTATGGTTGCCATATTTTACATTCTTCCTATACTCAAACCATCATCGCTACTGTACTTTCCATAAATGATGACATCGGCTTCCTATAAAACATGCCAGCGGTCTTCGTGATCAACACCAGTGTGGGTTTTTTGGCCTTTAACTATGTTATGTAACCTCAGCCCCACTAACCCTTCTCACACAAGATGACACATGGTGGAATACTAGCAGCCAATACGTGGCCCATTCAGATGGGTGACACACGTCACATTCCAAATTCCATTTCAACCTTCCATGGTTCATAATCCACTTACACTTGGCACATAACCGCGTGTCCACATCACCTCGAGGTGACATCATCATGACTCACCACTTTGGCTCTTAGGGCCGGGGAGTTTCCAACTCCTCCGCGCTTTCTTTTCCATAGTGCTTTCTCCCGGAGGTCGCCGAGTAATGCTCTGGGCTACCCTTCATCCAGGATGGTTGCGATCTACTTCGAGACTTAGGGAGTTTATGCCTTGGTGCATTCCACTTCTCCCGACTACAGAAATCTCAAAGGATTCCAGGATAACCTTCGGCCACCTTCTCTTCCGGATCGATGGTCTGGAGACTCTCTTTTCCCAAATAGATCACATTTGTTCACGAATGCGTACTTAAGGCTTAAAGAATGCGATCTTCGAGGCATCCAGTAGGTGAAGATGGGTAAAGGATTAGCGTCAACCAACCCGGTAAAAGAGCGATTTCTACGTTGGCGTTATACATCTTTCCAACTGTTCCTGGGTATTTATATCTTGTTCAATGGCAGCCCATGAGCGTTCAAGTTTAATCCCAGGATATTAGCAGTTTTAAGGGTTATGTCAAAAATATTTAAGGTGGTATGCGTTTGGTTCGATAGTCCACGTTCGATATTAAACATTAATGCATTGGGGGGCGGATCATGGAGGAAGAGTAAGATTAGGAAAGGATTTAAAAGGAGAGATTAAATGTTGTCTTGATTTGGTTGAAATAAAAAGAATTTTACGCTTTGGGAATAAAATAGAAACGCAAATTGAAGGCTCTTTCCCGCAACTGTATTATATTTAAATAGGGTGTGAGGTGAGAGAGAGAAAACATTTAGGCTGCATATAACACAAGGTTCTGTCAAGAAAACTCACCTATAAGCGGAAGAGAAATTAGTAAGAAAATATTGCGACATAGCAAAGGAATATACATAGAATTATGAGAAGTCGCAGTTAAGTCTTACACCCAGCGATGGTAGATGCGGAGGAAGAGACAATAAACAAATAGAAGAAGAAACCGAGAATCCTTTGTTATAGTAGTGAGATTAAATTTTAAAAAGTATAACGAAACAAATCAATTATGAATAATGGAATGAAATGAAACATGAAATACAAAGAAACAAACTTGTAACACACTCTTTATGGAATTGAGAATCTCCAGATTTACTTATATTAAATTCTCCTATGCAAAAACTCTATTACCCTCGACACAAAAAGGTCCAGCCACAGTAGTTTCTTTTGTGATATATTTATACAAAATTTTTAGAGATCGGTTAAGTCTCGATAGTTTACACAAATTGAGTTTACAACCCAGGAACACAATCACTCCTTTATCTACTCTGGCATTTTCACTTGGTGCCCGATTGCTGCGTCTTACATGCGGATTGGTCTGACGATACATCTTTCCTGAAAGCGGTATACGAGCTGCGAAGGTTCGGCTTGATAGCTGGCCTCGGCGAAATAACATTCGGGCTAATTATTGCCGGCTTGTCCCCATTTGTGCATCGGCGATGTCAGTAGTGCGTGTTGGAATGGATCAAATTCTTATCAATTCGGGCCATGTTTACCATATCTATCTGAGAGATATCGGTTGATTCTCTCTCCTCTTTTTCTTTCAGATCGAGTGATATTTGTTCCACATTTATTTGCATCTATGCTTCTGCATCACCTCGGATAATAGATATCCAACAGCTTTCCATCTATGGAGTTAAAATCTTCTTCTAAAGAGTGGGTTACCTTTTGGACTTGTTCCTTTCGAACAATGTTATGCTCCTAATCTTTCAATAAAATATTTCCCTCTAGTTTGTTCGGGGATGGCAAGCCCAGGAACGCCTACAGAAACCCTGTTATTGGTGGCGATTACCGCGCATCACGGAAGCGAATCGAACCCGCCGACCTCCATTTCCAGCGGTTAGGTTTCTTGGACATCGATTCACCAGGGCAGTTCTCGGATTTCTCCTATCCTGGCAAGCAATTTTTGTTGTGCCGAAAATATTTTTCTCCTAATCACGCTGGTTCGAGATTTAAATATGCCAATGTCTATTTCTCTTCTCTCAGCGATTTATGCAGAGGCACATGGCTGTTCATCAGATTTCTCTGGGCAAAACCTTCACGGTCTATCTAGGACCACTAAGCTGTGCTCCAGCTTAGTCTTGAGCATTTCTATTTCATTTCTGTCGGCCAATCTGGCCTGTTCTATCTCCATGTTGGCTTGACCTTTAACATTCTCTATGGCTGTAGCCAATCTAGCCTCAAGGGTCCTAATTAGGCAATTTTTCCCTTTTAGTTGGTTATTCAAAAGCCCAACTGTGAATTGATTTGCCGAAGCATATGCCCTCAGCGTTCCCGCGATTTCAGTGTTGAGTTGGTCACTTTTCTTATTTTTCCATCGGTCCTTGGTTTATATTTTTTTGCAATGGATTCTCCTTCTTGATAGAACTCTCTTTTTCACTACCGCCTTCCTCTTTTTTATCAAAACTCATTTGGAAGGAGTTCTTATGCTCTTATGGGCCTCGGTTCTTCATTAAATATCCACCCCTGTGACATTTCCACATTGCATTGCGAGGGTGTAATAAGTGATGGGATCCTATTTGTTTGTCGAATCTTTTAGATGCAAGCCGGGATTACGATCTTTTAGGCGTACCTAGAGCCCTCTGTTTGATCTCCAGTTTTGTTCACACAGGTGGGCCTCGAGTTTTTACTTGACCTCTGCCTCTGTTCCCTTGGCGGGTTAGTCTCTTCTTCTGCTTTGGGATTCTTCATCTGTTCGCCTTCCTAGATTCTTCATCTTCAACATCCTTCTGTTTTGTCTCGAAGCGATCGAACCTCCTAACACAATGGGAAGACATCTTCGCCTATGCTCTTGGAATCTTAACATAGTTGTTGTGTCTTCGGGTGCTAATGATTGTATTCGGGCTAGCACTTCTTCATAAGATCTGGCCATCGGAAAATGTCGTCAGAGGGTGAATTCTCATGCTCAAATCTCTTGAGCCATAGTGAACCAAATGGTTGCTCAAAGCCCTCTATGGATCATGTTTCTTAATTTTGATGGAGACCAAACTTAGGTCATCCAAGGCTGCAGCCTCGGCCTTAGAGTGCCCGAAATCTAATAATGAATAAGAATTCATCGAATGGGAAAGAAGGCCATGCCTAACGGGTAACCCTTGAGGATTCTTGCTCACTCCTCCGATTACCATTTCCGGTGATTTCTCGACAAGCCGGCTTGTCGAGGGGATGGTATAAAGAGCGGCGCATGAGGGAGACGAAATCCCGAAAAATCTGAAATATGAAAACTCTGCATCCACATACCAATCCACTATGTCACTTTCGGACACATGCATGTCTTTATAGGGGTGCCGGGTGGTGGATGCAAAATCAGTGATATCTGAGGCACCATCACCAGTTAAAATCTCCTTAATGTGAACTTTACGCTTTATTCTTATGGACATCTTGATGATACTCATGCCGGGTTTTTCTTAGGATTCAAGCCCATCTCATCAGGGAATGAATTGTCATGGAACATCTGGCGTCCATGATATATCTTTGACATATGAAAAATGAGGGCGATTTCCCGCGCATACGCTCCCAATAATGCAGCTGACCACGGTAGTAGAAATGCGAGAGCATCTTTGCCCAATTAAGCGAGCAACTATACGCAACCCGAAGGAAATGGGGGGCACCGCGGGATGTAGAAATGTGATGTTTCCTCTCTCCCATATAATTGACATGTCATCATGGCCACATATTTATCTTGTGGATCAAAGAAGCGATAGAATATGCGCCCTGGTCATTTGCTCTGAATTTTGCGGTCTGTTGAAACCCAATCTTTAATCAAAGCTGACATGGTTTTGTCGTACCGGGTGCACTCTTTCTCTTTGAATTCCTCCAAGAACTCAACACCATATGTATATTCAAACGTTAAAGGCATCTTGTACATGGTTTGTAGATTCTAGGGCCTAAAAGTCAACCGGTAACTCGGCCCGGTTGTTTATGATCGTCCTATTGAGTAGAGTCTACATTGATCCAACACCAGATCGTAAGTAATGTAAAGCTTAGAGTAGCTGGTTACTATACATCCCTGATTGGATGATTATCTTGTATTTGGTGTGTAGATTATCCTCTTCGATGTCGTCGGAGTCATCTAAGTAATCTACCAATTACGCTACGGAACATTTGACACAAATGACGGTCGGTCGGCCTTTCGACGCCGGTGATGTCGGCGACATTATGCAGGCCATGTCGAGTGACTTCGACATTTGCTTTTGCTGCTTTCCGTGGATCCATGGCCGTAGTTTGTGTTTTCGCTCTCCTTTGATAAAATTGTGTATACATGCAGAAAGTAATTAACTCAAAAACTATGAGCTCCGCATGCTATGAAAATGCATAATGAAACGTAGCTCTCGCATATATTTGAAAAAATGGTACCTTTCAAAACAAATTTTGTTAATTCGAAATTAAATATATTTATCTGCCGTGTTAAAAATCCGATCGTACGCATAGATTTACCTCATCTTCCCATTAATTTCATAAATTTTGGTGGTTTGGCCGGTCGATTCGAGATTATGGAGAGAAAATGGCTACTTGGGAAATGTGCAAGCCTCGATGTGCAGGACATATCTTGTTTTATTTTAAATGATCAAAACTTAGAAACGTTAATAACTTTCTCGTTAGTTGTATAGAGTGTATTTCCTTTTAAATTTTTAGTCTTCAACTTCGCGAGCTGCGGTCCGATTTTAGCAATTAGCGGTAATCTCGATTTAGAGCATCATTAATTTTATAGTCAATTTATTCTCCATATCGTGACTCGAAAATTCGAAGGCAGTTTCTGGGAGGTTAGTACGTCGAGTCGTGAAACTGTGAGATGGCGATAATTAATACTCAATTGGGAAGAAAATCTTAGATTTGGTAGTTAATTAATCATGCTATAGTATGTCGACTTCTTTGGTCGGTTTAAACGTCGTGGCTTTTGAAAAAGTTAGTGTCGAGTGGCGAAATGCTGAGAATAGATTTTAACCATGGTTAGCCCTTTGCCTTTAATCCTTGACCGGGAGTTGCTTTGAAGGAACCTGTTCTTGTCACCGAATTTTACGTAAACATAAAAATTGAACTTAGCTGACGGCCGTATGAAACCAGGCGGCGATCTAATCGAGTTAAAGAGATTTGACCACGGTTACTATCTTGGCGGAAAACTTAAAGCTTGACCGTCATTTCACTTATTTCGGGGACGTGTGAATTCATGAGTTAAAAGTGACCGGCTTACTGAATCGAGAAATTAAAACAACTTGACTGACATTCCTACGAAAGTGGATTTGTTTTGAGGGTAAAAAAAGCATCGCTGTTTATTTGACAAGGTTGCAGAGTTTTCAAAAACTCGGGGGGAAAATAAGGCCATCTTGCGTTCAAGTATCAAAATTGTAGAAAATTGAAGGTAAAAGATAAAACAGAGGCGGCTCCAACCGGATCTACGACTCCAACACCTCAAGTTTTGAGCACTCTCTCTTTTTGTTCAAAGAACACATTGGTATGGTTTTATTCTACTCTACTCCTCCACGAGCCCGTGCTTACGACCAAGTAACCAATAGGCCCTTAGAAACATTTTAAGGCTCGAAATTTGTTCCATACAAACACCATTTTCACTCTAAACCTTGGGTGCAAAGACCACATATCCGACCCATCAGGGAGAGTATAAAAGCATCGCTGCTTATGTAATAAGGTTGCAGAGTTTTCAAAGTCTCGGGGGAAAATCAAAGGACCATCTTTAGATTTCAAGTATCAAAAATTGAAAATTGTGAAGGGTAAAGATAAAAACAAGGGCGGCTCCAACAGATCCTACGACTCCAACACCCCAAGTTTTGAGCGCTCTCTCTTTTTGTTCAAAGACCACATTGGCTGTGGTTTTATTCTACCTCTACTCCTCCTGAGCTTCGTAACACAGCCAAGTAACCAATAGGCCCTTAGAAACATTTTAAGGCTCGAAATTTGTTCCATACAAACACCATTTCCACTCTAAACCTTGGGTGCAAAGACCACATATCCAACCCATCCAGGCTCAACATTGAAAACATGGCTCTGATACCATATTGTAACGTCCCCGACCATCAACCCCACTACCAGGAAATGCTACTACAAAGAAAAATTATCATACTTATATATATATCATGCATTAAATCAAATTAACACATTTAACTAAATAATACAGAGTAATCACATGATTACTTCTAACATACAGAAATAATGGAATTAATAGTAATTCATAATTGCAACGGAATACATGATAATATTTCAAGCATCATAGAAATGAATTTTAATTGAAATTAAATACATTCATATACTTATCTTTGAAACTGTAGTAACTCCACCAACCACGTCTATACCTTCCACAAACCTCCTAGCCTTAGACCACCCTTCTCATCACTCTCAACAGTGGGTCACCCCCGAGCTGGGACGAAGCTCCACCCGGGGCAAGGGAATCCTAGACTAGTATGAGGTTATAGGAAAACTCCATAGAGAAACTAGAAGGATTCTCTCTGGGAGCCTTCTTACGACTACTACTCACAGACTCTCATTCCCCACATGCCTGTTCCACCCGAGAGTATACACCTTCACAAGAACAGTCCATCGATGCTTCACCTCCCTCTCTAGGTCTCAGAAATAGGATGGATCAGGAATTCTCAAAGCTCTGTAGCTGGTGTTGGACTTTCTCTGTGAGAAAACCACTTCCCAACATACTCTCTCACACTTGGAGACAACTGCTCACAATCTTGACAACCTTCCTCTTCTACCACATGCCTGAAAACCCACTTCTTCAACACACTCTTCGACTCAATTCCAGCTGGGTGAGGGAAGCCGCAACAACATCAACACTCATTTGACACAAGGATGACAACCACAATAGAAAATGGGCATAGGCCTGAAAATTGCAATGACCCGATGCTAATACAGAACACACTCGGGCGATTACATAGGTGTCGGGTTCCATAGAAGACATAGATAGTTCACGGATTTTAGATCTCTGGTGTGTGCGTGGATATTTGCAAAGGTCAAATAAAGAGGCCACGATATTCACGGGAATACACCGGTGGACTTCACGATTCTCGTTTTTAGGGTGCATGACAAGGAATCCACGCAGAGGTCGAACACAGACTCAACGGTTCAGACAGAGGGTGTATCATATTCTGAAGAAAACATCATAGGCATCGGGTTTCAGAACTACATGAGTCATATAGAGATCAAACGCATCGACAATATAGTTCAGACAACAGATGAGATAATGGAGGACGAACCCCCGACTCAATTGACGCTTCATCTTTTAAACGCATGCACCGTGGTCAACAATTTTCTTCCTGGAGCTGCATGCATTCTCATTTGCACACGTTGGAGCTGCATGTGTTGCCTCTCCTGGAAATTATGATAAAAACATGTTTATCACGCAACTTTGGAATAATAATAAAATATTATTCTGAAAGACTTAAGCCCTTAAGCTTAGCCCCTCTTTCCAACCTTTCAACCCCTTTTCCCTTACCCACCCTGTGGAATCTTATTCCCCCATTACTCTTTCTTCATGGTCGATCTACACACAATGATGTTTAATACTTATTAATGTTCTGCATAATTACATATACAAAAATAGGCTCTTGGCCTTTAACACTTAGGCTCTCCAGCCTAATAAACACATAATCCCACCAGCTTATCAATACTCAGCTCACCAGCCTAAAAAACATGATTTACAATTCATAAGCATGATTACAACAGGGCTCGTCTTTGGGGATATTACAAAATTGTTACAGACTTCTGTGTCGACGCGGTTCAAAACCATGAAACTAAGTTCCTTCCATCTCGGCCTCCACCACATCAATCCTCCACTAAAGGAAATCTCAAAAAAGAGATAAAATAGAGTTCTCAATCAATAAGGGAAGAGATTGGGGGTTGAACATTGTGTTCATACTTAAAGGACAAAGGGATGTAGACTCAATATGAAGTAAATAATTTGTCCAGAGTAACTTTGCTCTCAAAGTTGAATTCTTTCTCCTCTTTTCCATAGCTCGGAATTGGCCCATTTATAGCCTTCAAATGGAATTGAAGGGTCGAGTAGGAACATTTCCAGTATATGGAAGGCCAAGAATCATTGATCTCCTGTTGTGACAAGGAAATATGACACCAATTTTCATTTTTGGGCACAAATCTTGATGTACACGGGTTGTAGTGATGCATCCTGCATATACACATGTTTTATAGTATGCAAGGTGTGTACATGTGGAAAAATATCTATTTTTATCTCTGAAATTTACAAACAGGGATGATAAGTCGGCATAGGGAAAATGAAAAAGACCTTATGTGCAAGATTGCATAGGGTGAGGCAAATCTTGCTATAACAACGATTATCTTCCTTCATCTCTCTGCAATCTCGTGCTTTGTGACCAAGATTATTGTACTTGTAACATACAATATTTTGATCCATTAATGGGTCAAATGGATTATAATTTATGTTGACAGGTCTATGAACATTTCCATATCTACTATTTTCACCATTCATGTAGCTTGTGTAGTTATTCCTTTCATTAATTCTACAATTGATTGCCTTGTGTCCAAAATTTCCAAAAGTATAACAATGTCCAAGAAAGAAATTTTGATACATGGGAGTAAGTGATCTTCATTGTGGTGTGGTCCATCTGGGTTCACAATCTATTCTTCTATAGTTTTCTTCATAATGAATGCTTTCATACCTTATGGGAGAGGATCTTCTTGATGTCTCATTCCTTCTGAATTCTAGTCTTCTATCTTGTTGTTCAACTTGTTCTGGAGTATTGGTTTCATAATTTTCATCTTCCTTCTCTTGTTTTGTTTTCTTCAAACTGTGATTGTATCCTAGTCCTGTCTTGTTTTTTGGAGATCTTTAACTACTAAGGATCTCATCTAATTTTTCAGTGATTTTTTTTAACTTCTTCAACTTTTCTATTGTCAATAGTAGCTCCCCTTTTGTGTGATTCAATTATGTTTTCAATTTCTCATAATCTTCTAATTTTTCCTTCAAGCTATCAAAGGTCTTTTCAATCTTGTAATTCTCTTCTTCAAAACTACTCAATTCACCTTTTAGTATTATGTTTGTGTTTCTAAGCCTGCTATTTTTAGTTTCAACATGCTTCAACTTTTCAAGATTCTCATCTTCTTTTTCACTCTCTACATTGTATTTGTATCCCCAAAAGGAATCAAGGTTGGTTTCTTCATCTGAATCTTCTTAAGAAATGCTTTCTTCTTCTTTAGAACTCTTCTGATCATCATCCTGGGTTTCTTGGGTTATGAAGAGGACTTCTCCTCCATCATTATCTTATTCATCACTCTCATCTAAGGATATGTCATCATCCTTGTATTATAAGATTTTTTTATTCTTGAGACTTCTCTTTTTATAGTATCATTTTTCAACAATATGTCCTATTCTACCATAGTTAAAGCATTTGAGAGGAGACTTACCTTTGTATCTTCCACTTCACTTCTGGAACCTTCTTGCAAAATTTTATATTTCTTCATCAAGGTCGTTATCCTTGTATTTTGTCTTCTTTATGGCTTTAAAGGTTGCTTCATTGTTTGGCTGGTCACTTTATGTACCTGTTCTTATTTCATATGCTATAAGATACCCATGTAATTCATCCATTGTCATTTTGGTCAAGCCCCTAGTTTCTTCAATGGCGGAGACCTTAGAATCATACTTCAAGAGAAGTGATCTCAACACTTTTTATACAACCAAGGATTCATTGAGCTCTTCACCTAATCCTCTAATACCATTAACAACTTCATCAAATCTAAGAAAATAGGCTTCAATATATTCCTTTTCATCCATATTCAAATTTTCAAATTCTTCTCTATGTCATTGAAGCTTGACCTGCTTAACATTTGGATCACCTTCATAGATACACTTGATTTTGTCCAATACCTCTTTAGCAATGTTGAATCCCATCACTTTGCTAGAAATGATTAGTGCCAATTCTCCTAGAATAAAATGTATGGATTTTGAATTACAACTCATAAGCTTCTTCTCCTTTGGATCGGTTGGAGCATTATTTGGGATTACATATCCATTTACAAATGAGTACCAAATGTCTACTCCCAAATATGTGACACAGACGTTGACCCTATCAGCCCTTGGGTCAACAGTCCGCTACAGGATCGCTCTACTTCCTACCCTTGAGTTGGATTAACTCTTCGATTCCTCTTCAGGGAATCCAACACACACAAAATTATTCTTCTCCACAGGTCCTTAGGAATTGAGCTCACACGATCGAACACGAAGCCTCAATTCCATCCTTCTTTTGACCAAATGATGTGGTCGTGCTTCTCACGATTTTTGGAACCTCGGAGTTTGCAAATTCGAAACTTCTCCTCCCAAATCTTCAACTCTTCACCTTCTGAGACCTAAACTTCCGATGTGCCTAAACACTTGTCACAACTCGCCACTCATGAGTTCGTGAGTCGAAAATCCCAACTCTTGCTTCCAAATATCACAATACCCGAGATGCTGATATGAGCACACTCCTTCTCTTGTCAGCACCCTCTGCGCGTGACCATCGGCTAGGCCTGACTCTAGCACTTTTCGCTTCTCACCGCTTTGTGAGTTTCAATGTCGAACTCCCGAATTTTGTCTCGTGAATCCCAGAAACACGAGAAGTCAACGGGGTATTGAATTCTTTCAACAGACAACACATGTCCACCCGTCTCTTTCACGGGCCCACCTCGAACTTCGCAATTTAGTGAATCTAAATATCAAAGCTTCAGTCCTTCCACCCACGAATTCTCGAAATGAACTTTTCGGGGTAGATCCAATGGTCCACATAGATCTTGATCAACGACTCTGGTTTCCCTTGGACTTGTGCTTCAGAATAGCGGCCATCATAATCTCCCCAGTTGTCTGTGAGATCTGATGGCTCATGGGGATTCGTGAATTCTCCATGGAGAATTATGACCGTCTGTCTCTTCCTTCTTGACGATTCCTGTGAATTTGAACAAGTTCTTCCTCGCGGAACTTACCCACCTGTAACACAAACTTGCTACGTCTCCTCTCAATACCTCAAGGCACCAACCTTCTGCGATTTTCTTCGACAACTGTGAAGACTCTATCCCTCCTAAGATTTCTCTAACTTCGAGTCTTAAGAAGACTCCCGCATGCACTCCTTGCGGTGAATCCTTCAATTACTTCAAAGAATTGAAGTCCTTCGACTCTGCGCACTCCTTGCAGCAGTAGTCCTTCAACAATTTCTCAGGTTCAAAAACTCTGAGACTTTACTCGGCCTACACACACCTTGCACAACTCATGTGCTCAACTTGCATTTATGTGAGAATGAGAACAATGTTAACCCTTCTGAGCTTTCAGAGATAAAACTCTGAACTCTTGTCAACGCACTCCTTGTGGACAACTTCACTGCACTCCTTACAGGAACTCTTTCTCAGATAGAGAAACAATTGAAACTCATTCCTTACTCTCTCTCAGACTTCAAACACAAATCATGAAATCATATACATAGGATATAAAATAAATGTATAACAGAAAGTAAACATCCATGAGAAAAACACTCAACATGCATACACAGAGAACAAATACGACACCATGAATTTGAATCGAAGCTCTTTTTATTAATTCAAATCTTTGTACATGGGTATTTTCAAATACAACTCTCTACTCTTTTCTCTATGCTCTATGCTCATGATAATCTTACAACTATACAATGAGGGTGTCTATATCTCGTTTCCCTCTTGCGCTCTAAAACTATCTAATCTAAGCATTAAATTCTATCTACCTACATTCATTACACATAAAGGATCCTATCTACTATGGACAAGAGCGGATCGCTCAAGGTCCTTTTACAATAATACAAGCATGCCTCCACTGAATGACTTCATTAATATTTCAAAACATTTTCAAAAGATGTGCTCGGTGCTTTTTCAGCTGTCTCTTATCTTCGCTCCGGCTCGTTGTTGGATATGCTTGCACGCCCTTGCGATGCTCTTGCATCATACTCCCTCACTTGAAAATTTGCATGGGCTCCTGTCCATGAGCTCGCGCACGGTCTGCCCATGCTTTTGGATTTCTGCTTCATTCTCCCAGCTGGCATCTTCAATTAGATGGCCCTTCCACTTGACCATGTATTCAAAGTATTGCTTTTGCCTGGTCCTCTTACCAACTCTTTTGTCCAGTATGCACTCCATCTGCAGCTTTTTTGCAACTGGCATTTGTTTTGTCCACTGAATCTCTAACTATTCACTACCTGCTTCTGCTTCCTCAGCTTTATAAGGGTACAAATATGAGATATTGAATATCAGAGAAATTTCGATCCAATCGGGTAATTCAATCTCATATGCATTCGCCCCAAATTTCTTCAAGGCCTTACATGGTCTGATTTTCTGCATCTTCATTTTATTATATGTTCCACTTGGGAACCTTTCCTTTCTCAAATGTGCAAGGATCAAATCACCAACTTTGAACTGAAGTTGTCTCTTGTGTTGATCTTCTCTCCGCTTATATTCTTGGTTTAAAATCTACAATCGCTCCTTCACCTGGCTGTGAAGCTCCTTCATCGCCTCTGCGAAATCTTTTGCACTAGCACTCGTAGTGGAAATCTATTCTAAATCCCTCAGCTCAGAAATTCCTCTCGGTTATATGCCATAAACAATTTGAAATGGACTCTATCCTGTGCTCCTATTAAGAAAGTCATTATAAGCAAACTCCGCATGTGGTAATATGTTGTCCCACTGACTATGGTGTTTTATCACCAAACTCCTCAGCGAATCTCCCAAACTCCTATTCACGACTTATGTCTGTCCATCTGTCTGAGGATGATAAGCTGAACTAAATGAAAAATTTGTTCCCAACTTTTTCCATGAGGTTCTCCATAAGTGTTCTACGAACTTCATGCCTCGATCCAAGACTATTCTCTTTGGTAAGCCATGAAGTCGAATGACTTCTTTGAAAAATAGGTTCGCAATGTGAGTTGTGTCACTGGTTTTCTGACATGGAATGAAATGTGCCATTTTGGAAAAGCTATCCACCACCACAAAGATTGAGTCAAAACCTCTTTGTGTTCTTGGCAACCCCAATATGAAGTCCATGCTGACTTCATCCCACGGCCTCTCAGGTATGGGTAATGGTTGATAAAAACCTGCATTCTGCCTCTTTCCTTTTGAATGTTGACAAATTCTACATCTGTCCACGAATATTTGGACGTCTGCTCGCATTCCTGGCCAAAAATATGACTCATTCAACTTTGCAAACATCTTGTCATGACTGAAATGTCTGGCCAATCCTCCACTATGTTTCTCCTTCAACAAATTCTCCCTCATGGAGCATTTTGGAA
>SNQJ01S0069080.1:12476-27481 GCA_010110895.2 Picea sitchensis | reverse complement strand
CGAATAAGGTGCTGAAATGTTTACCACATGTACCTAGATATGTCTTCTCAATAGTATAAAATTTTCACCATCTGAATCGTTCTATAAAAAATGTTATAGAGAAAATGGTAAGATCACCTATAAATAACATACCTTAGAACACATCACCAAAAGACTTCATCCTCCCTTGAAATTCGACCTTATTTACTTCATACTTCCTATGAAATTCGACTTATATCTCCTTATTCATTAAAAAACTTTTGTGTATTTAAAAATTAATGTTTAATGAGATGCATTTATACTCTTTATGTCACTTCCTTTTAACATTAGGGCCGACTTGGCACTTTCTTATTTTGTAATTCGTTTATTTAATTATCTTCCAAGATGACCTATACTTCCTTATTCAATTCACTTTGTCATCTTCAAAAGTTAGTTTCTCCTCAACCATGAGGATCCACATGATGTTCCACCTACCACCGGAAACAACATGAGGTATACTATCCATCCATGGGTGTTGTATTTGCATGCGCATTGTCCTTCATGTCCAAATACCTTCATTAATCTTGGGGTCCAAAACCAATGACTAGGGTTGACATCAATGAAACCAACCAATCTTCTAACAGTCTGAAGCCCTAAAAAGAGGACATGTTGATATTGGTGGCCTCCCACCCAATCCAACTGGTTCATTTTGCAATTTTTCATGTCAGTACATCTTTTTGTACTTCCAAGGCCATTTTGGGGCCCTAAATAGTGTTTTTTTGGCTTTCCATAGTCAAACTGTAGATGAAGTCAAAGTTTGATGGCATGATGTGTAGTTCTTGAAAATACCTTTCAAAAAGGATATCACATGCCTAAAATAGAGGTCATATGAAAAATTTATGACCCCGATAAGTTGAGGTACCAACTTACCCATCGGGGCCCACATAACATTTGGTGTTTCATCTCCTAGGGTTAGGTTTTTGGATGTCTAGGGTTTTGGAATTCATGAGTAATGTTAAAAAGGCATTTGGGGCCTCATTTTTATCATTCTGCTCAGACGGATGCACATAGTAGCCATTTCTCTTCTTAGAGATAACTACCACCATTCTAGCAAGTTTTTTTTTAGTTTTTTAGTTTTACAGTTTTACAGTTTCAACCTATTTTATTTACTCAATAGAAGTTATTGTTCACTCGACATCTATTATTTTTCTCTGTATCTCTGTGTTATTGTATTTAGTCTTGTTGACGCTTAAAATCACAATGATGAATAATGCTTGCAAATGATTTCCAAGCTCTATTACTTATTTATAATAATAATAATAAACTAGTAGTTGGGACCCCCTTGTAGACTAGTGGCGCGGTAATAGATGTGTTTCAATCATATTTTGGTTTGTTGTTATAATGATGCCACCATAGTCTTCTACATTTGATGATTCAATCCATGGTTTTATTCATCATGGTGATATAATATGGTTGGTTGTTTTTTATATGGCTATATGGTTTTGATGTCACTTGCAACTTATGATAGTACTATCGACAAAAGAATTATTTCTTACACGTGTTATTATCACGCATTAAACATTGTTGATTATTTTATATATGAATTCATGCAAAGGATGATATCCGAGCTTAAAACAAAAATAAAAAGATTGTGAACGAGCCCTAAGGTTATATGTGATTGACACAAAAGAAGGTGTATAGACCTTGCTGCTAGACTTATGCACTTTGATTAAAGGATTATCTGGGAGGCATATATATTAACGTTATAACATATGGTTGTTGTTAAATAATTTTGACATGACTTAGGGTGGTGCACTATGCAATGGATATAGCAATAGATGTTTTTTTGAATTAATGGTTGATGTTATGGTGGATGGGATAGTTTGTACATTCAATTGAATAGGGATGGGGAAGGAAGAAGCGTTAATTTACTGCACGTCACTCAAACAACCCTTGAGCACATCACCCTATCCATACTTTCATTTTTTTTTTGGCTCTGGTCGTTGTGGATGCTCCACGATTTCTGGTTGCAAAAGGAAATAGAGTCCAACTCTTTCCCTCAAGCAAGATTTTCCAGTTATAGTTTCTTTATTTTCCATCCATGATGGTTCCTCTATGTTATGAATCAATTTTTGGCTCAGAATTGCACGGGGTCTATGTTTTTATTAAGTTCTTCGATTGTGTCTCATTGATGTGCTTATGGTTTCTTCTGTGAATACTATGGACTATTGGTATTTTAAAGAAAAGAAATGGTTTTTCCTATTGTGTGTAGCTTGTACATTGGTTTATTGGTTAAAACATGTTCGATCAGCTTGGGGTTTTGGTATGTTTCTCTGTGGAAAATTATGATGATAGTTTCACAAGCTCTAAGTTTTTGGTGTGTGGGTTTTACAACCAGTATTGGTGTTTGATTTGTTTTCACTCTTTTTCATATTGGTGGTTGTTATGTTTCATTCTTCTAGCTTGTGATGCAGACTATTAAGGGTTTCATTGTTCTTTCTTTGTTTTGGCTGAGACCGAACTGGATTTTTTCATGGCATTGCCTTCCCTATCACTGTGGTTGGAAAGCATTGCACAGTCAGGTCTTGGGCATCACCCAAAATTTTAAATGGAAGTTCGTTATGTTTTTGTTGGTCACGGGTTGTGCTCTGGCATTCTCCTCATATTTTTGTTTAGAGTTGTTCTCTTGTTCTCCATTAGAGGCAGTTGACTGTTACGTTTTGGTAACCCTCACAATCAAGATTTTTTAAATCTATAAATGTCTGTGGTGAATTTGGAAAGGGCATGGACTCTCTGTTTCTTCAAAGACTATTCCTTGATTATCTGTTGTTACTTCTCTATGATAACTTTTTTTTTTAAATAAAGGGTATGAGTGATCTTTGTTTCTTCAAAGTCTCTTCCTTGATTGAGCTAGCTCTTGTTACCACTCTACAATAATTTTCTTTTTAAAGAGCAGGGATTGTCTCTGTCTCAAAGGCTATCTCATGTGATTGAGCTATTTGTTCTTACTTCCTTGCTACATTAAACCCTAACATGATATTGGTCTCGTCAAGGTTAAAAGATGCTTGTGTGTGCCTGGATCTCTTTCACCTGAGCTCGACTTGTTTCTGTTTCTCCTCGGGCATTATTTGGCTCTATATTTTGTTGGTCATTTCTTCTAAAGGAAGTTTGTACATTTTCAACTTCCAAGAATCCAAGGCTCAAAGTTGTATGTTATTAATTATATTTTATTTATGAATCAAGAATTGGGTTTATTATATATATAAACATGTGTGTGTGATTGAATGGGGGTTCGATTATGAGTTTTAATGCAACTAAATTATGTCAAACAATGTTGGAAAGTTGACAGTTGGAGGTTAATACTAAGCCTATTCTTATTCTAGTTTAATAAATAAATATGGGATGTGGATGGTTGGAATAAATGTGCATATTCAATTTTGTTTTAAAAATAAAAGGGGTTAGCATTGGAACATGGAAGACTCTGGCTCGAAGGGTTATAATTATGGAATTGTCAATGATGTTATTATGATGTTTCATAGATATTGTATATATGCGAAGGATGTTATAATTGAAGTATTTCAAGAATAGGAATTGTCTTTTATTTGAAGTCAGCAAGCATTCTGTCTATAAATAATGGACAGTTAAATGGTTTTAGTTTTTAAAGTGGATGCTTATTGGATTGTGGGGTCTAAACATAGTTATGGTTTTTGTTTGATTTGATTTATTTTTATGAACAATATATGTTTTATTCCCCCTCATACTATCAATTTTTCGCTCATTATACCCTCCTCATGATCCCAATTTCATTTTTACATGCCCTTTTCTATAAAATAAATTAGAAACTATGTATGGTAGTGGAAAACGATATGACATAGAAATAGGTGGCAACTGATATTTTTGGTATTGATTGCACAATTAGATATTTAATGAATTGTTGAGAAGTACTCATTTTTTTATCCCCTATTTTGCTACCACTTTTTTTCTCATTACAATCCCTCAAGAGGTCCCATACAACCTATCCACCCCCTACTCATTTAGGAAATTATTAAATAATTTCTTATGGATGGAATTACATGTGTCTTGTGTCAATTTCTGAGCCAAAAATTGTTTCATGCAAATAGAATGCCATGTATGGTCTTTTAAGGGTTAGTTACTAATGAATTGATACATAAAGGATGAGTTTCTTCAACATAGACATCCATGGAATAAATAATATAGGAAGAGGTAACTGGAATAGAGGGTGTAGAAGGTCTAGATTCTCAATTCATTTTGACGTTGAACCCCAAGAGTTGAACCAATTGTTTCAAGATGGGTTCTTCAATTGGATTGGGCAAGGGATAGTTCAACCCTGACTAGAGAGGCCTCACTTCCAACCTCAAAATATCCTTGGTATTCATGTACCATCTCATGTATCCATGCAACCGGAAGTTCCTGAAAATGGTGGATGGAAAGAGATTGTCAATCCGACAGTCTCTCACTATCGTGGTTGGCTCAACTTGTCATTGCCTCCTCCTCCACCTGTAAATCCTGACGTTCAAATTCCCCCTGTACATTCACCTATTCAGTCCTCTCATGCTAGAAAACAACTTAAAATAGATGTACCCCATGTGCAAGACAAAGGTAAAGATGTCGCCTCCCCTTCATCTCCTTCAAATGACTCGTCAAAATCAGTGTCCTCCCATATGCATCTGAAGGATGATTGTTCCCATGTTATTAGTGAGATTAAGCCTCAAGGTTCGAATCAACCAAACACTACTTTTGGGAAGTCCAAAGGGGACAACAACAATAGAAAAAAGATTTCCTCTCAAAGTGGAAAATATGGATTTTAATTTATATGTTATGATTGATTTGTTGAAGAGAGTGCCCTACATGAAGTTTTGGACAAAAACCATTTTTTGGATATGATTTGAAATATTTATGAAATTTAATATTCAAATTTTGGAAAATATTTATGGGAGCTACAAGGTGACATGTGTTTAAATGATTATTTTTTATTTTTTTTGTAAAGAGTAAAAGAAGGGAGTCACAAGGGATCCCACCTACTTAGTTATTATTAAATAAATACCCTTAAGTATCATTATTATCATTATTATTTATCGTAAACTAAAATTAGTTAAGTTTAATTAACTTAACTAAAGGAAGTAGTTGAACTACTTAAACTTATATGGAATTCATAAAATCCAAATGAGAAGGAAGAACAAGAGGATAATAAAAGTATAAATAAAGATTAAGGTTTGCTCTTTTTTTTATATGAGATAGTTCATCCTTCATTCATTATTGACTTGTTTAGAGACTAATTCTCTTTTTCGATAGAAAGGTCCTATTGTAGACAACAAGGTTCAAAGCTGAACCATATCATTTGGATTCTTCTTTTAGAGGTGTTGATATATCTTTGATAGTCTATGTATACTTGTATGTTTATGGATTAAATTTCATAGCTAATAAAAGATATTGTGCAAAGTCAAATTGGCAGTAGTCTATGGCAAGTTGATCCAGATTATAAAGTTCAGTTTTTACTTCTTGTCAGAGTCCTTTTGTATGGTTTTGATCAGGTATTTCTAGATTGGACTTTGGTCCATGTACTCACAGGGGTTTTATAAGGAGAAAGACACTTTTGATTTCTTGGAATGAAATAAATATGATTTTTATTCTGTCTCATTTGTGCGTATCTATGACTTGGTAACTTTTTCTTTTCGATATCCATATTTAATTTCTATAATATGTATATGTTTATGAACCAAAAAAAAAAATTATTTTATTTTTGCAACATTCTTTTCATTAATAAAATAGCCTAATCCCTAGTAATTAATACTTGTGGATTGGAAAATTATTTATGAGGCTATAAATCATAGGGCGATATTCCTGACTATCTTGTCCTAGATAGGCAAGATTTGAAAATGTTTGAGTAAGATAATTCATATATTTTCCCCAAGATTTATTTTGGCGACCATACTGGGGAGATCTTCCATATCTCTTTGGTTGATTGTATGCATGATTATCATTGACAATTTTATATTTGTGCCTTCGATTTTTTTCTTTCATTCATGACAGTACCTGTTACAAGGTAGCCCAATATTGAACCCATTCTTAAAGATTAGACCAACATTGTTTTAACCTTATTCAACACTAGCTTAGAGACTTCTAATACATGGTTTGATCTTGAACACTCATGGGTAGTGATTGAACAAGACATAAGTGTCAGATAACATTGGGAAGAGAGGAAAAGACAACCTAGGAATCAACCATAGATTTTGTTTTCCTAAAGTTTTGATCTTCTTTTCATGTCATTAAATCCTCATATATTTAGGAGAAGAAGAGGTTTATCACGTGAAATCAATCCCATTACTAAAACAGGAAGAAGAAACATTGTTTTGTCAACTCAAGAAGGTAATCTAAGGAGAACGTTTTTTGATTAATCCATTTTGTCTTTCTCTCCCTTACCCATCGTTCACGAGATGGCATATGGTGCTAGTTCTAGTGTCACTGAAGGTTCCTCAAATTCTCAACCCTCGGCCTCATTAGTAATTGACATCCTGTATAGCCATCAAATTCCAGCACAATCAACTACAAACCCTACCAAGTTTATTAAAAAGTATGGGCTCTTCCAATTAGAAGAGGATGCCACTACTACCCCGTGGAATGTATCCTCCCCTCTTAACCTAGAACCTGCTACTCTTCCACTTCCTAAATTCAAAGAGCATCTCCCTAGGTTTTCAGGAAATAACACAGTCACTACGAATGAACACTTGAAAGAATTTTCTAATGCCTTTCACAACATATGAACCAATGACAATGACACTTGTATGTGCTTATTTGTTAATTCCCTTGAAAGGAAAGAAACAGCAAATTTATTTGATCTTCCTCCCAAGATTCTTTCCCCTTGGGAGGAGTTAGTTTATTGGTTCAAATCTACTTATGGGCAGTCTAAGAGCCTAGTCGAACAAATACGGGAGTATAATAACATTGTGTACAAATACGGTGAGACTATCAAGTCTTTTAACTTACATTTCACCAAGTTATATAACCAAATTCCCGAACTCATTCTCCCTTAGAACCAAGCCCATTTTGTGCATTACTATAATTCTATACTTTCCCCTACCATCATAAGCTTGAATAAAAATATATTGACAATATTGGCTCTGCTTTGCATACTTGTCTAGAGAATGAAGAAGAGCTTTAAAGAACATGTCTTCCCAAAGGAGACTCAATTAAACAAATGGAAATGTCCACCCTCTTATAGCCTATACAAGACATGAATAACCGAATGATAGCATATGAGTGAAAGGGAAATGTCCCTTCACTTACCCCTGGGGCCTCATATTCTTCTTCACCACCCTTTAGGAATCCTAGTGAAAACAACTTTCAACCTAAAGCCATCATGCCTCACAGTTGGTGTAACTTTTGTGAGAAACGTCGTGAGGAACGTACTTGTGAGGTAAATAAGAGTGGCAAAGATAAAATATTTAGTAAAAGGAATGAAAATACCATTGTTTTTCTAGATTTCGCAGAACCAGAGGATGTCATGATCATAAACATGAGAAATAAATCCTATTCTTCAAAAGGAAAATATGATCCCCCTCATACTTCTTCTATCTCAAGATCATCTTCACTAGTTGCTATTGTAAAGTCCTAACAGTCAAATAAATAACCCCCCTTATCCCCTCTTACAAATACAACATTCTCAATAAATTGACTAATATTAAAGTTGATGCTACCCTCCTGGACATTGTTGTTGTCCTTGAGAAACAAAAGCATCTAAAAAAATTCATGGAAGGAAAAGCTTATGCCATATCCAATCTCCTTGAAGAGGTAGATGAAGAGGACTCAACTATAAATCCTCCATTTTTTATTTCTGTAAATATTTTGGATAAAATAGCCCATTGTTGTCTGATTAACGGCGGTTTGGGCCCAAGCATAATGTCGAAAATTATTATGGAAGAGCTAGGCTTTCTTTGTACAAATCCGAATGCCAAAAGAATATTCTCTTATAATAGTTTGAAATAATAGACCATAGGTGAGATCAAGGATGTGAACTTGGTTTTATGCGCACACCTTGAAATAAGGACAACCCTTAATACTAAGGTAATCCACATGCCATTGGGTAATTATCCATACATCTTAGGAAGAGACTGGAAAGTCTTGAAAGGTGGTTACCTCTCACTCGACGAGACACACTTATCTTTTCCTCGGAATGGGAAGAATTTCAACTTATATAGAAAACATACCATAGCCTAATGCAAATTATATTGAAGAGGACCTAGGATTGTACTCCATCTTTGTCGATGAGAACAACACTACCGTGGAACAAATTGAACTAGAGGATGGGATGTCGCATACACACTTTGATGGTTCATGCTCCAATGAAGGAAATGAAGTTGGAATTATCTTATACTCTCCTATAGGTAAAATCACAAATTTTCCTATAGGTTAGAGTTTTCTTGCACAAACAACGTCACCGAATTTGAAGTATTACTACTAGGCATTGAAAATTACTATAATTTAGCTTGTGGTCACCTTACATTTTTTGTGAACTCTAGACTTGCTGCAAAAATTGTACGTAAGATATATTCTCATAGAAAAAGGTTAATGAAACGCTACACCCAAACTTTATGGGCGCTTATCTCAAAATTCCTATCATTGAACATCACTCGTGTTCAAAGGGAACTGAATTCAATGGATGATAGGCTAGTTGTTTTTGCATCCTCTTGTACTCAACAAAATTTGCCACAACGAATTGATTTCACTTTCCAATATTTCCATCATCCTCATATCCCTGACAATGTAGATTCATGGCAGGTCTTCCCTAGTGATGAGAGAATTTTTGCTTTCATACGAAATGAACCTTATAAGACAAAGGAAATTATATCCATGGAAGACAACAAAATTCTGAAGGGCTTGACTCCTATAGAAAGTTCATTTTTATCAAGTGATGTAGGAAACAAAGAAAAACATGAATAAGAGGAGTCAAAAAGGAAATTGGGTGAAACCATTTCCTTGAACATTGGGACACCCAATTCCCTAAAGAATGTTAACATAGGTGCCCAATGTTTTGATGAATAAAAATTGAATTTCACTGAGTTACTTCGTGAATTTCAAGATGTTTTTTCCTGGTCCTATGAGAATATTCATGGTTTTCATCCTTCTCTTATACAACATGCCATCCCTATCAAGGAGGGTATAAAAATGGTTAGGGAAAAACAAATACCCATTAACCCCGCACTTGAAGCAATTATTTAGAAGGAGTTGGAGAAACTCTTGAAGGTTGGGATCATTTTCCCTGTTAAGTATTTTGAGTGGGTTTCCAATTTGGTTCCCATTTGGAAAAAAACTGGTCAGATTAGACTATGCGTTGATTTTCATGCATTGAATATAGCTAGCATGAAATACCATTTTCCTCTCCCTAATATGGAAATGATTTTGCAACAATTTGCAGGGTGACAGATGATGTCCTTACTTGACAGTTTTTCTGGTTATAATCAGATCAAGGTAAAAAGGATAGATAAATATAAAACCACTTTTATTACGCATTGGGGAACATTCACTTATGAGCGTATGACTTTTGTCTTATCTAATGTAGGTTCTTGGAAATCTGATCGGTAAAATTATTCATATTTGTATTGATGACTTAACTATGTATTCAAAGAACTAATCTAATCATTTTGGTCATCTTAGAAAGATTCTCATGCGATGCAGAAAATTCAGAATTTATTTACATCCTTCTAAGTCTATTTTCGGTGTTACCAAGGGAAAGTTGCTTGGGAACATTGTCTCTGATTCAAGAATAAGAATAGATTCTGAAAGGATCGTTGCTATCCTAAATCTTCCTACCACTACTTCAAAAAAGGAGGTTCAAACCTTTATGGGTATTATCAACTTTGTCCGTAGGTTTGTTCCATATTTTGTTGTAACGGTCAAACCAATCCACAATATTCTTAAGAAAGATCACTCCTTTTCTTGGAATGATGACGTTGAAAATGATTTCATAAGGATTAAGAAGGAAATCAGTTCCACACTAGTTTTGGTGAAGCCGGATTTTGAGAAAGAGTTTATTATATATACTAATTCCACAAAGGAAGTAGTTTTTGTTATTCTCATACAAGGTGATGACCGAATAACGAAAAATCAATGGCTTACATGAGACAAATATTGTCATATGATGAATTCAAATATTCTTATATTGAAAAACATGCTTTTCCTCTTGTTAAAGATGTTGAAAAGTTTCTCCACTTTATCCCAGGTAAGCACACGCTGGTAAAAGTCCCTTTACCTGCGGTCAAGTTTTTACTCTCACAAACGTATCTTTCAGGGAAGATTGCACATTGGCTTGCCAAGATATAGGAGCATGATCTAACCATCATGACTTCTTAAAACATTAAGGGATGTGACTTATCCCTTCACTTAGCTCAGCACGTTGAAGAAAGTGAAGAAATTGATGAACAAGATAGATCTCTATCAACACTATTTTACATAGACAGTCAAATCCTTCATGTAGTTGAACATCCTTGGTACAAAGATCTGGTGTATTACTTGCAAAATCAGAGATGCCTAGATAATTTAGATACTCATCAAAGAAGAAGGCTCTATCTTGAATATTCCAGATATGTCATTTTAGGAGACTTGTTGTTTAGGAGAGTTGTCAATGGTATGCTACTTCGTTGTGTGAATAATGAGGAAGCACATAAATTGTTACAAGAGATCCATGGATCTTCAGATTATGTTATTCATGTAGGAGGCCACTTTTCTGCTAAAGCTACTACTTTTAAAATTATCAGGAAAGGGTATTATTGGCCTTCCATTTATCACGATTCTTATAATTTTTCAAGATCTTGTGACAAGTACCATAAGTTCTCTAGGAAAGAACGTCTTTCTACCATTCCTTTACAACCTGTCCTTCATCACTTTCCTTTTTAAAAATGGGGTCTAGATTTTATTGGTCCTATTAATCCCTCATCTTCAACAAGGAAAGTTTTTATCTTGACAGCCACAGACTATTTTACGAAATGGATTGAAGTTGTCCCACTTAAGCATTCATAGGATGAGTAGGTTATTTCTTTCCTTGAAGGTAATATTTTTTCCAGGTTTGGCCTTCCTTTGGAAATTATTACAAAAAATGGTCCTGCTTTTATTTCTACTAAGATGACTCAGTTTTTAGCTAAACCGGGGGTTGAATATTTTACCTCATCAGCTTATTATCCCCAAAGAAATGAGCAAGCCGAGTATACTAACAAAAATATGGTTAGGATTATCAAGAGGCTCATTAAAGATAATCCTCGTCAATGGCACACTCTCCTGACTTATGCCCTTTCGGAAGATCACATTACCACCAAGGTGATCACTGGTTGCACTCCCTTCCATCTTGTTTATGGTTAAGAAGACATTATTCCTACCAATCTGGAACTTTCTTCTCTAAGGTTGATGCTATAGGTTGAAGAATTAAATTCTTCCAATATCTCTCAAAGAACAAATGCACTCTTGGTTTTAGAGGAACAAAGGACATTTGCCTTGGATAAAATTAAGAGAAGACAACAAGTTGTTAAAATATATTTCAATAAAAGTGAAAAATTTGTCAAATATAAGGTTAATGAGAAGGTACTAATGTGGGATTAATCTCATGATGATAGAGGAAGGAATTCAAAGTTCCAAAAGTTATGGCCAGGTCCTTTTAAGATCTCTTTTGTCCTGGGCACAAACTCTTATATCCTAAATGACTTGGAAGAACAATTTTTTTCATATAGCACCAACAGTTCCCACTTAAAACACTATGTGGAACCAACTTGAAGGTTTAAATGTTGTATGGATTTTTTTTTTGTATTATAGTTTTGTTTTATTTCTTTGATTTTACTTTGCTGCTATTTCTTTCTGATGTTCATTTTTTATGTTTTAGATATTTTATTGACTTATTTTCTTGTCAGAAATGAAAATTTTGGATTAGTTTTTCCACAATGACACTATTTTGCAAGTACTGTTAATCAATAAAAAACAGGTTACACAATTTTCATGATGTTCCCCCTTGAGTACATCATTGAAATGTTTATCTGGTCCAACTATTGTTAGATAAAATAGTTAGTTTTTCACCCCTATTTTTTCTTTCCTTCATTCCAAGTTTCAAAAGAGCACACCAGAAATTTTTTCTCCTTGAAGCCAAGGATTCTTTCACTATTATTAATCAAATGATTATGCATACAGGGATAAGCCCCCTCATACATAACAATTTCCATGAGTTACTCCCAAAAT
This sequence comes from Picea sitchensis, assembly GCA_010110895.2. Classification (NCBI taxonomy): domain Eukaryota; kingdom Viridiplantae; phylum Streptophyta; class Pinopsida; order Pinales; family Pinaceae; genus Picea; species Picea sitchensis. The sequence goes on along the minus strand of SNQJ01S0069080.1, from coordinate 15,289 downwards.
CCCAAATCATTTTTTGTCTTAAACCGCTCACTTCCCCCTATTGCATAATCATTCTGATGTCTATTTCCTTGATATAATGTTCACCTAATCTGTGTAACTAGATAATATGAATTCCTAATCTGTTGGAAATAGATTTCCCTTTAGAGTCGTCAGTTTATTGATGCTTAAAATCGCAACGATGAATAATGCTCACAAATGATTGTCAATCTCTATTATTTATTTATAATAATAATAATAAACTAGTAGGTGGGACCCCCTTGTAGACTAGTGGCACTATGATATATGTGTTGCACTCATATTTTGGTTTTTTGTTATAATGATTCCAACATATTCTTCTACAGTTGATGATTCAATCCATGGTTTTATTCGTCATGGTGATATATGATGGTTGGTTATTTTTCTTATGGCTAGATGGATTTTATGTCACTCGCAACTTATGAAAGCATTATGGATAAAAGAATTATTTCTTATAGGTGTTATGATTACGCATTAAACATTGTTGATTATTTTATATATGAATTCATGGAAAGGATGACATGGGAGCTTAAAATAAAAAGAAAAAGATTATGAACAAACCCTAAGGTTATATGTGATTGACAAAAAAGAAGGTGTGTAGACCTTGCTGCTAGACTTATGCACTTTGATTAAAGGATTATGTGGGAGGCATATATAGTAACGCTATATCATATGCTTGTTGTTAAATAATTTTGACACGACTTATGGTGGTGCACTATGCAATGGATATAACAATGGATGTTTGGTTTAATTAATGGTTGATGTTATGGTGGATGGGTTGGCTTGTACGTTGAATTCAGTAGGGATGGGGAAGGAAACAATGTGCATTTACTACAAGTCACTCAAACAACCCTCTATCCCATCACCCTATCCATACTTGCATTTTGTTTTTCGACTGTGGTTGTTATGGATGCTCCATGATTTCTGGTTGTGAAAGGAAATATAGTCCAACTCTTTCTCTCGAGAAATATTTTCTAGGTATGGTTCTTTTATTTTCCATGCATGATGGTTCATCTATGTTATGAATCATTGTTTGGCTCAGAATTGCATGAGGTCTGTGTTTTTCTTAGGTTCTTCGACTATGTCTCAGTGTTGTGCTTATGGTTTCTTCTATGAATACTCTGGACTGTTGGAATTTTAAAGAAAATAAATGGTGTTTCATGCTTTGTATATCTTGTGCATTGGTTTATTGGTTAAAACGTGTTTGGTCAGCTTGGGGTTTTGTTCTGGTTCTCTGTGGAAAATAACGATGATAGTTTTGAAAGCTTTGACTTTTTGGTGCATGGGTTTCACAACCAGTCTTGGTGTTGCGTTTCTGTCACTACCTTTAATCTCAATGGTTGTTATGTTTCATTCTTCCATCTTGTGATGAAAATTGTTAAGAGTTGCAATATTATTTATTTGTTTTGGATGATCCCAAACTGTCTTTTGTCATGGCATTTCCTTTCCTATCACTTTGGATGGAAAGCATAGAACAGTTAGCTCTTAAATGGTTTTGGTTTTGGACATTTAAATGTTTTTGGTTTTTAAATTGGATGCTTATTGGATTGTCGGGGCTAAAAAGAGTTATGTTTGTTGTTTGATTTGATTTATTTTTATGAAAAATATTTTTTTTATTCCCCCTCATACTATAATTTTTTCCCTAACTGTACCCCCCTCATGATTTGATCCAGGTGGATAGACCACCTACCTATTCCAACTGGATCCTCTTGTTTTCTTTTGTTCAACATGTTCTTCTTTACTCTGTAATTGTGGGTTATAAACTTATAGGGATTTCTTAAGCTCCACACATCCTCCAGGTGGATATTTGTTGGCATAGGGGAAAACCCAGGGTTCAATGCTACAAAAATGCACTAACAAAACCCTAACTACCATCCCTTTCAGAAACACCTGCGAAGTAGATGAAGTCTCACCTGAGGTAGAGGCAGGGGTGGTCGTAGGACTCGGATGTATAGAACCTTAGCTGGGAAACAGATCTGTGAAGACTTTAACAGAGAACTTAGCAATTACAGTTCATCAATATTCACCTTTAGCTTACAACGCAGATAAACCATAATAACATAGTGACATAGCATTCACATATATCCAATATAATCAAGCACTAAGCATATCGACATAGGTTAGATCTAGTATTCATTCAAATTATTCGTCACTAAGTTATGATATCAGATTCATCTAACATACATCAACGCACTAAGATTTTAATCACATAAACAAGAGAACGCACAAAACACACAAAGAAACCACAACACAGGATATATGTGGTTCACCCCTTCCCTAGGGCTACGTCCACCAATTCTTCTTATCTTTATTGTCTTCTGTAAATATTCTACATGCACAAAGCCTTGGGATCTTACTCTACAGAGGACAGGAAATCTGCGCACTTCGCTAGATCCTCCTTCCCTGAATTACAACACAAAGTCTTCCATAGTCTCTTACGATCACTTGCACTTAGCTCTGCAAGTCTTACATAGTATGCACAAAGCAATTACAATTACCACTTGCACTTAGCACCTAGCATAACATAGATGTCCCCCTTGCCCTAGCACTTAGAAATGTATCAAGCCCCTTCCTACATCGCCTAGACATCTATTTATACATCACAAAATTAGGCCTAAACATGGGTAAACCCATGGGTCAACATCCCCATACCCGTTGTAACATCCCGCTCTGGCGCAATGAGAACACTTATTATTTGAGGACACTTGCTCACAAGTGATCTGGATCCTTTTGATGTTAGACCTTTTATATGGGATTATGATGTGATTGACAGATGACATGATGTGTTACTATTTGAT
>SNQJ01S0069079.1:39720-50406 GCA_010110895.2 Picea sitchensis | reverse complement strand
ATATGTATATATAGTTCATTGCTAAATTACAAATTTGACAAGGAATTGGTAAGTAAATGGCTAAAATAGTAGGATAGCTAAGATTAATGTAATGAATAGAAAACGCATGGGAAATTGAAGTATTACAAGGGCAATTAACAACAATATCCTATGGGTGATTAATACAAGTGTGTATTGATTTAGGGAAGGGATCTACAACCGGGAAGGGTTAGACATTTGATTGAATAGATAAATTAGGATAATTGGTGTGTACCCCACAATGTTATCCTAGCTAGCGAGGCGAGAGAGTTAGTAGTTTACTTAGGCGAAGATACCAAGATTATATGCTTTAACACTGACCTAAGCCACTCACCTTATAGGAGTAATGTCTATTTACAGAGAAGTAAAAAAAAAAAAAAACTTATGCCTAACCCTATGTTTGCAAGTATAAGTTTGAGCAAATGTGGAATGCCTTAAAATATTCCCTGATAAGCATTTGGTTTGATGCAGATTTACTTATTCAATATGGTTAGGACTCGGGGAAATCGAGGATGAGGGGCATTGTCGCAAGGAGCACCAACGTCGGCATTGCCACCACCATCGCCTAAATTAGCTCTCATTTTTCCCTCTTTAGAGGTTATTAATGAGACATTAAAGGGATGCCAATCAGCATATGTCGAAGAGGAATCCCCAACATCTAGAGTGGGTAACCTTGAAGTGTCAAGGGACTAAGAGGGAGGGTCTCCACCAGGGGACATCACCAGAGAACTACAGAAGATCAAACTCCCAGAGTTTGTTGGAAGGAATGACATGATGTTTCACCTTAAGAGACTATGCTTCCACATCAAAGGCGAATATAATGATCTTTCATTTGAGGGACAGTGCCTTGAACTGGTGGGGTAATATGGAGAGGTGTTTTCACCATACCCCAGACACCAGCTCATGGGAGATTTTTGAGGAAAGGTTTTGGAGGAAGTATTTTCCTGCTTACTACGAGGAACAACAAGTAGGATCATTTCATGCTCTAGCTCAGGGAAACAGGACCATGAGATCAGTTTCATGGAGTTAGTAAAATATGTCTCATACATGCATACCAATCAACAAGCAGAACACTTTGTGTATGGGTTCAACCCTAAGATAAGGGCCATGGTACGGATGTGGAAACCATCATCAGTAGTTGAAGCAGTTGAAAATGCTCGTTACACGGAGGAGCATATGAGCTTAAATGGAGGTATGAGATCAATCATTCCACAACATCCTGGATTCGTGGGGAATTCCCCTAGGACCTTCTCCAGGGGAGGAAGCTCTAGGCCACCTCCTTATGGAAATAGATTCTTACCTAGAGAAATTACAATAGGTATTTCAATGGAAGCGAGTGAAACATCTCACTCATCGCCAATGACGCGGGAAGGTCCAAGACCTTCTCAGGGAGTAGCAAGTAGGGGCAGGGGCTCCAGGGGAAGGAACTCATTTTAGAGCACTTCACATGGAAGCACCCAGGTTCCACCCTAGTTTACTTGTTTGGGGTGCAGAGGACCTCATTGCCAGCATGATTGTTCAGAGTCACAAGCAAGCTTTTTTCATAGAGAAGGAAAGGCCCCGATGGGAACAATGAGTAGTAGCCACCGGATTTTTGCAGCAGTTGATAACCATAGTAAGAGAATCAATCCACTGTGTTGGAGTCGTCAGGTACGCTAAGTCATGTCAATGTTAAGATTTTATTTGATTATGGTGCTACAGATAGTTTCATTTCACCTCGTGCATTATAAAAGTGTGGGTTGGCATCCTACGAGCATGATGAATTTAAAAAGTTGAGATGGATTCGGGGGGAAAAAAAGCAGTAGTACCTAGCATCGATGATTGACTAATAGACTTGGGAGTGTGTACTACTAGGTTGAAGGTGTACGTCACTGCTCTAGGGACATATGACCTAATCATTGGAATGGACTGGTTAGAATCCCATCGATCTATGGTATATTATTTTGCAAAAAGGGTGCTTTTTGTTGATGATGAAGGAAGGTTAGTAAGAATCCATGGTGTACAGAGGAAGGTGTCTCTATTCTTTATCTCGACCATTAAGGTTAAATGTTTCATGAGGAAAGGTTGTCGATTATATGTAGCGGAAGCAGTCAATGAAGGGAAAGGACCCTCCTTAGATCAGTATCCAGTATTGTCGGAGTTTAAGGATTTTTTTTCGAAAGAGTTGTCAGGGTTACCTTCTGAGAGAGAGCTTGATTTTACCATTGAGATAAAATCTAGTGTGGAGCCAATTTCCAAGACACCGTATAGGATGACAGCGCCAAAACTTTGTGAGTTGCAGATGCAGTTGAAGGAACTACTTGACTTAGAGATAATAAGGCCTAGCGTCTCACCTTGGGGTGCACCATCAATGTTTTTCAAGAAGAAGGATGGTTCCTTACGACTGTGTATAGATTACAGGGACTTGAAACATTCTACAGTGAATAATAGGTACCCAATTCCACGAATAGATGACCTCTTTGATCGGATGAAAGGAGCAACAATTTTCTCAAAAATTGATCTGTGATCAGGGTATCACCAATTAAGGATTAATAAAGGAGATATTCCTAAAAATTCCTTTCAAACTCGGTTTGGGCATTACGATTTCGTTGTAGTATCTTTTGTTTTTACCATTGCGCTAGCAGTATTCATGAGCCTCATGAATGGTGTATTTAGAAAGTACTTAGACCACTTTGTACAGGTATTTCTGGATGATGTCCTCATCTAATCCAAGAATGAAAGAGAACATGAGGAATACTTGCGAGTGGTGTTGTCGTGCCTTAGAAGGAACAAATTGTATGGAAAGTTGTCGAAGTTTTCTTTCTTCCAGAAAGAGATTCACTACCTAGGTCATATCATTTTTGGTGAAGGAATATCTGTGGACCCAGAAAAGGTAAAGGCCATTATGGAATGGCCAGTGCCGAAAAATGATCATGAGGTAAAAATCTTCATGGGGCTTGTTGGTTATTATCGGAGGTTTGTGTAAGGGTTCTCTAAGATAATGAAACCCATCACCACCTTGCAGCGTAAGGGGGTCAGGTATGAATGGACAAAGGAATGTGATACTGCATTCATCAAGCTTAAGAGGTTACGAACCAGTGCGCCAATTCTACGAGTTTCAGATATGGAAAAATACTTCAAATTATGCACGGATGCCTCAAATAAAGGATTGGGGAAAGTGCTAATGTAGGATGGGGGAGTGATAGCATATGCATCAAGAAAGTTGAAGCAAAATGAGGAGATTTACGCTAATCATGATTTAGAGTTGGCAGCTATAATGCTAGCTCTGAAACTTTGGAGGAACTATCTAGTGTTGCAAAGCTTTGAGCTCAAAAAAAAACATGAAAGCTTAAATCATCTCTTCACTCAAAGGTATCTCAATGCCAGGTAGAGGAGATGGAGTGAGTTTATGAGTGAGTATGATTTTGGAATTTCATACATCAAGGGAAAGGAGAATTTGGTTGTGAAATCCCTGAGCAGGAGACCATGTGTCTTCTCCTTAGTACCCTTAAAAGTTAATATGAGGGAGCGAGTGTTGGGGAAACTCCTTACAGATAGTTAGTATTTAAAGGTTACTTCAACCCTCCATAGTAGGAGGCAATTAGAACCCAGGTATGAAGGATATATCCTTGAAGCCTATGGATTGTTAGGATATCAAAGAAGGATGTATATCCCCGAAGGTGGGGATATTCGAAGCATCATACTCAAGGAATCCCATAGAGCACTTTATTGTGCACATTCGGGTGTGAAGAAAATGTATGCAGACATGAAGAAACTTTTCTTCCGGGTAGGCATGAAGTGTGATGTAGTCCATTTTTTTTCCAAGTTACTAGAGTGTCAACAAGTGAAGGCTGACAACCACCACCTGACAGGTCTCCTACAACCACATGATGTAACTATGTCCAAGTAGGAATTCATTTCTATGGATTTTGTTGTGGGATTGCCACTCACATCGCACAGACACAATTCCATTCTTGTGATAGTTGATAATTTGACAAAGAGTGCTTATTTTATTCCAGTTAGAGACACTTATGATGTCACTAATGTGGCACGTGTGTTTATAAGAGAGGTCATCCATCTGCATGGGTTACCCAAGAAGATCATTTTAGATAGGGACTCCCGATTCACATTTAGGTTTTGGACAAGTTTTTATTCAGCATTGGGAAATCAGTTGAACTTAAGCACAACATATCATCCTGAAACAGATGGGAAAATTGAGAGAGTAAATCAGGTTATGAAAGACATGCTTAGGATGTATGTTATGGATAATCAAACCCATTGGGAGAAGTACCTACCTTTGGTAGAGTTCGCCTACAATAACATTTTTCATAGCTCCATTGGAATGTCGCCCTATGAATCTTTGTATGGAAGGCCATGCAGGACATCGTTGAGTTGGGAAAGGCTAGAAGACTGAGTGACATTTGGGCCATAATTGATTCAAGTGATGGAGGAACAGGTGATTCAAATTAGGCAGTGACTAAAGGAAGCACATGATAGACATAAAAGTTATGTTGATGCACATAGGACTGAGCGAAGTTATAAAGTGGGAGATCAAGTTTTCATTCGTATCAGGCCTAATAAGAGTATGATTCGGTTCAGGAATGGGAAAAAGTTGTCACCTCGATTTATAGGACCGTTCAAAATCCAAGAGAGAATTGGACCCATTTTCTATCGTCATGTATATGTTCTACTCCATTATGTTGTTGAAGAATCTCATAAAATGAATTGGAATGAATTGCAAGTATTGGACGTGGGAACCCTCATGGTCAAACCGTTATGCATATTGGACCGTAGGGTCCGACATCTCAAGAATCGTCTGGTAGACTAAGTTAAGGTCTAGTGGGACAAGTATAGCCCAGGATATTCTACTTGGGAGGATGAAGAGACCTTACGACGAGATCATCCCTCACTTTTTTGACCACCTCGGGAATATGTTTTCCGAAGGTTGGGTGTATGTAATGCCAGCTTTTGACTTAGATAGATAGAATTACTTAAGGCCTAATCATATTTTATTTTCTATTAACTATGAAACTATTAATGATACACTTGAAATTTTAAGACATATGGACCTATGTGAATGTCAATTATATGAATGTTTATCATTATTTGAATTATGATGGATATTATGCAATGTATTTCTAACTTGAAAATTTTGACATTTAAAGTTGTTGGTACATTGATACCAAATTGAGGATATGATTAAATGCATTTACATGATGATAATGCATGGATATGTATGAGTTTTTGTTAGAAACTAATCTGTAGGTCAATGGGCTAAGAAATAGACAAAGGATAATGATAATAAAATGGTTGGTGTCATGAACATTGACCGAAAAACAATATGATATGAATCATTGTATGTGAAATTATGTTGGTTCAAATGTATTGCTATGATATGTGGACAAGTGCAGGTTTTCAGGTGGCGAGACTACCTAAAACTGAATATACGATGACTAAGTTCCCAACAACATAGTGCCACTGTATGGTCCATGGTAGGGTGTTGACCCTAGTGCTATTAGGAGGGGTGGAGGAATTTCCCACCGTGTATCCTCTAAAACCTAGATTCATGGGAGGATGGTGTTAGCTCACACTCCCCTAGACGTGTGATTATGACTTCCAGTTGCCTGTTGGGGAAGCTTGGTCAAGAGAGTTGACACTTCTGCTTACGGGTTCTATTTGGAGTTAGGTCAATATAGTTGATGCTCCAAGATAGGACAGTAGAGGAAGGATAGGTATGGAAGATGGAAGTAGATTACAGAGGAATGATGACTAGAAGTAGTTGAGAGTGTGTGGAGATTCCGTCTTATAGTATAATTTCTTGATTTCCTCTTTTTGAAAAATATTTATATATGTATATTTATAATTGCTTAATTGAACTACAATTATCCAAGTGAATGTTTCTTGTGTTAAATTATTATAATTGAGGTATTTTGTGAACATTTTAAATGGTTTACTATGTTTTATGAAATGAATGGTCTTTTTTATTGGATTGGACGCATACAAGAATTACTTTAGGTGTGATAATTATTATCATTAGTACATGTGTGAATCCTCTATGTGTTAGCTAAACATGCATGCCTTGCACATGTATACTAGTATGTATAAGTGTTTTAAATGGGTGATGTTGTTTATTTGATGTGGATGTATGAATCATATGTCATTACCCTTGTATTGTAAATTACTCTAACTTCATGACAAATTTTCTTGAAGGGTGGGTGTATGTAACAACCCAATTTGATTATTTATTCATCATAGTTGTTAATTTAAATTTAATTAATTATTAAAATAAATTCAATGAGTCTTTTTATTATTTTATTATTTAAAATGTAGGTGAAGTAATTAATGGGGGCATAAGGTTGTTGGAAAATTAATGAGGGAATAAGGCAGTTGGGAAATTGAATGAGGGAGAGGGATTCGAGAGAGGAGGATAAGGAAGAGGGCAGAGGACTTGGAGAGGGGTCTTTGGTTTTGGGAAAAATTGGGGGAAGAAGAAGGCAAAGAAGAAATTATGAAATAGAGAGGGAACAAGGAGGAAATTGGAAGACCAGATTGTTTTGGGGAGATTTTATAGGGACACTTGATGGGAACTTTGGGCTCAAGGGCCACGAAATCGCAAGGATTCCTAGAGCTAGGGAGTTGGAGATACTGTTCCTAGTTGGTTGAGAGGTAAATATCCAATTTTGGCAGTTGGGCAAGAGCAAAAACAAACAGGTCAAGGTATGTATTTTATTAGTTGGTTTGTTATCATTATGTTGTTGTCTAATTTATTATGTTGTCTATTTACCAGTTTATTTAGTTTATTCCTTGCATAAATAAAAATTATAAACTAAATTGCAGTCATTTCAGTAGGAGATTAGAAGATATTTATTCTTTTGAGGTCCTGAAATAGGAAGGCCTTACAAATTTAGTTTTAACACTTATTTTATTGGTATTTTTTACTCAATAGGAATGCTCGTGAAACCAATAATTTTTTTTACTCTTCTAGAAAATGAAACACTATAAGAACATTGTTGTTTTTAAAACAAATCTTATCCTTCAAAAGAAAATGAGCATTTTACGAACAATTCAAATTCAAGTTTTTTGAATGTTTTCAATGCAACTCTTTTCTTTTCCCATATGAAATGCAATTCTTTCTTTTCAGGGAAATATGCAATGAAACTTTTGAAAAATGCGCAACTTTTTCTTTCTCTTTTAAAAAATGAACACTACTACTGATAAAGGCGAATAAACCCTAAACGACTAAAAGTGCAACCGAATTTTATGCAAATGAAAGAAGAAAAGAAGTATGTTACATATAAGACATTTTTTCCCTTTTCCCTTTTTCCTTTTCAGTTATACAAGGCTGACAAGAACTGAGGGAATAAAATTGATCTAACAAACAAACCTTTTTTTTTTGTGCAACTAGGCACACAAAGAAAAAACTTGAAAAATGAATGCAATTTCACTTTTTTATTTAAAAGTTGAAATGCATGGGAGAAACACAACCAATCTCTTAATAAAAACCTTCATACTATAAGACAAACAACAAGAGAAATCCATAAATCAAAGGACTTGAAAGAATGCCTTCTACCATAAATTAAATTAACAAAGGCATGAAAACTAAAGAAGCACTAAGAAAATTTTATTTTTCTTTTAATTTTATAAACACATACAACTTTCGGAAACCATTAAGATACTTACAAAGACTAGGAGAGTCTATAAGAGCCCCACAAACTTAAAATAGGACTTTGATCAAACAAACAACAGGAAAAACTACCTTACAGGATAGATACACATTTGTCTTCAAAGGAAGGTGCATATATACATGATTTTCCTTTCTGTACGTAGCATATGTACACTTTTGTCTCTTAAGAGAACAACATATACAACCCAGAATTCCAAGAAAATTCTCGAAAAATATTGAGTTCAAAGCCTGAGAATAAAGGTAAAGGTTCTAAAATATTGACTACAACAGTAGAAACATAAAGAAATCAAGAAAACAAAATAAAACAAAAACAAGCACCCCTAAACTAATCGAAAGGAGAGTCTCCCTAGTGGAGACACCAATTCTATTTATGGATAATGTACTCCTATGAATTGAGTTATATCCAAAATAGAACGATTAACCCGAATAGAACAATCTTTAAATGACAATAGAATATAAGGAATAACTAACTAACTACCTACAAGAGGAAGGATCACCTATATGATTTCCATAGTTCGATGTAGATCCCTTTCAAAATTCCATTCTCCAAAACTTTCACTCCAAGACTTCCTATATCAACTTGCACTCACAAAAGAACTAGGCTACATAGGAGGCAGTTATCATAACTAAATATTGAAATTCAAACATCAAGGATGATTAGTATGTTAGTTTCCACATCATAGAATGCATATAAAGATTGTAAAAATGAATCACCAACAAAAAATAAGTGTGGGAAAGATAGTTCTATTATAGATATAAACAACAAGTTACAAGTCTAGAATTCACCTAAAGTTGTTGTCGACACTGCTCTGAAACCAACTTATGGATTCCTCTGCCTGAGCCTTTAGAAGAATAACTCAATCCTCCTAAATTTCCTTTCTCACAGTAGGTCCAAGAGAGAGAAGGAGTCTCTCACTGACAATATAGAATAACAATGATGAATGGAAACATGAGTTTCTATATCTACAGAGGGAATCTCAAAGACTTGGGAATAGGGGCTTGCAAACTTGGCAATTTCTAGCATAATGATGCTATATGGGATGAATTCCTCTCTTCCACCCCTTGGATTCACTTTATACTCCAAATAAGTGGTTAGAGTAGTTATTCATGGGAAATAGGGGGTCAAGAGTTGAAGGAACCCATACACCCCACCCAAAATTTCACAATTTTATATTTTTTTGAGCCAAATAAATGCATATGCACTTTGATGAAGAGAAACTAATGTATGTATGCATGTTGAATAACTGATAGGGCATGCATATCTTGGAAAATGGGATTTCTTAAGAATTTATTAGGAGGAACTTAAGGGGATTTTGGTCTACAAGTAGAGAAAGGGTATTTGAGTCAGGAAAACAAGGCATCAATGCATATGAGGTGGAAAATGATGATACAACTCATATTAAACCATGAGATCACATAATCAATCAAGGGCACAACAAGGCCATTGTCATTCTTATGCAAGAGAAAGAATATGAAATAAAAATGAGATTAAAATCAGTTATGTGAAAGTCATTAGATTGGAATCATCATAAAGAAGCAAGAAAGATATCATAAAATGAGACTAAGCACATAATGAGGCTGATGAAAAGTGCCAAAATGCCACATCCAAAATCACAAAGGAAAAATCAATCCATTAGTATTTTCAACCAAACATCCATGAAATTCATAAGTCATAACCCCAAAAACATCCAATTACTCATCCAAGACTGAAAATAATGTGAAGAAGGGTAAAACTTAATGATGATTCTTACCCAAGTTTAAGGACTTTGGGTTAGTTGAGGCCTTAACAGAGAACAACAAGAAAACTTCTTCATTTTCATATATAGGAATCCTAAACTTAGTATGCCGTTGCAATATTCTTCTTAAAACATGGAATGATTTGGACAAGATTGTTACCATCTGTTAAGCCCTAAATAGTGGCTCATTACCCCTTAATTGGGTCATATTATATTAGTAATGTTATTTTATTTATGTTGGCTTTAGGCCATTAGTTGTAATTATACCTCCTAGTCTTCTATATATACCAAGGAGACATTTTCATTTTGAATCATCTTGTAATTGTACATTTATGTGGGCATAAGGAGGTTGCCCCCTCGAAGAGGATTATTATCTAAATTTCTCTCTTTTTCAAGGCATTGAGTACTTATTCTAAACTTTTTCTATGCTATATTGATATTTGGTTCTTAATATATGGTATCAGAGCTCAAGGTCTCGGGGTTTCGCTGCTACATCTGGGACAGCTTGGAATTTTTGCTATAACTTTTTTTCTACAATGTTTCCAAAGGAACGAATTCGAGGGTATTTAGTAGATGGAGCAAGGTATGTTGCGTTAACATTTCAACACCTGAGGCCTTATATTTTTGGAGATACAACCTGTGCAATATAGGGTTCTGGAATCATCATGAACTAAGTCATTGTGGAATGTTTGCTATAAAATTTGTTCTGTAATGTTTCATAACTTGAACTTCAAAGGATGTTCATAGAATTTAGTAAGGTATCTGTGGTAAAAATTTCAGCTTCTGGGCCATCTTACATTTGTAGATACACCCTGTGGAAGATAGGGTATCTGACTAGTCCTATAGACTAGTCTTAAGAAGGTGTTCCAGGTAAAGCAATCATAACTTCTTCCTAGAGTATCCAAATTGATTCAGACTAGTTTCATTCGATAGGACAGTCTGTAGTATTTATGGTATGAGTTTCAGAATTTTATATCAATTATTTTGTGTGGGTCACACTATACACGTGAGATATCCTGAAAATGCCAAAAATCAGCAATTTGTGGGGAAGTTACTGTAAATTCCACTTGGCACATCTTATTTTGATTAGACCTGTGGAATTGCAGAGAAGAAATATCAGAGAAATACAAAAAATAAATTTTCATACCCAGAAGGGCCGAAACTTTGGAGATACAATAGAAGAAAGATTGTCTAGCAGAACCACCTCAAAATCAAGGTTCAAAAGTGATACTTGGCCAACATGCCACCCAAAAAGGGAAATTCTACACC
>SNQJ01S0069079.1:11283-39670 GCA_010110895.2 Picea sitchensis | reverse complement strand
AAATTGAAGTATTACAAGGGCAATTAACAACAATATCCTATGGGTGATTAATACAAGTGTGTATTGATTTAGGGAAGGGATCTACAACCGGGAAGGTTTAGACATTTGATTGAATAGATGAATTAGGATAATTGGTGTGTACCCCACAATGTTATCCTAGCTAGCGAGGCGAGAGAGTTAGTAGTTTACTTAGGCGAAGATACCAAGCTTATATGCTTTAACACTGACCTAAGCCACTTACCTTATAGGAGTAATGTCTATTTACAGAGAAGTAAAAAAAAAAAAAACTTACGCCTAACCCTATGTTTGCAAGTATAAGTTTGAGAAAATGTGGAATGCCTTAAAGTCTTCCCTGATAAGCATTTGGTTTGATGCATATTTACTTATTCAATATGGTTAGGACTCGGGGAAATCGAGGATGAGGGGCATTGTCGCAAGGACCACCAACGTCGGCACTGCCACCACCATCGCCTGAATTAGATCTCATTTTTCCCTCTTTAGAGGTTATTAATGAGACATTAAAGGGATGCCAATCAACATATGTCGAAGAGGAATCCCCAACATCTAGAGTGGGTAACCTTGAAGTGTCAAGGGACTCAGAGGGAGGGCCTCCACTAGGGGGAATCACCAGAGAACTACAGAAGATCAAACTCCCAGAGTTTGTTGGGGGTCGTGCAAGTGAACGTGCAGAAGCCTGGTTGGAAGGAATGACATGATGTTTCACCTTAAGAGACTATGCTTCCACATCAAAGGTGAATATAATGATCTTTCATTTGAGGGATAGTGCCTTGAACTGGTGGGGTAATATGGAGAGGTGTTTTCACCATACCCTAGACACCGGCTCATGGGAGATTTTTGAGGAAAGGTTTTGGAGGAAGTATTTTTCTGCTTACTACGAGGAACAAAAAGTAGGCTCATTTCATGCTCTAGCTCAGGGAAACAAGACCATGGAAGAGTACGAGATCAATTTCATGGAGTTAGTAAAATATGTCTTGTACATGAATACCAATCAATGACAAGCAGAACACTTTGTGCATGGGTTAAACCCTAAGATAAGGGCCATGGTATGGATGTGGAAACCATCATCAGTAGCTGAAGCAGTTGAAAATGCTCCTTACACAGAGGAGCATATGAGATTAAATGGAGGTATGAGATCAATCATTCCACAACATCCTGGATTCGTGGGGAATTCCCCTAGGACCTTCTATAGGGGAGGAATCTCTAGGCCACCTCCTAATGGAAATAGAGTCTTACCTAGAGAAATTACAATAGGTATTTCAATGGAAGCGAGTGAAACATCCCACTCATCGCTAATGACGCGGGAAGGTCCAAGACCTTCTCAGGGAGTAGCAAGTAGGGGTAGGGGCTCCAGGGGAAGGAACTCATTTCAGAGTACTTCACATGGAAGCACCCAGGTTCCACCCTAGTTTACTTGTTTGAGGTGTGGAGGACCTCATTGCCAACGTGATTGTCCAAAGTCACAAGCAAGATTTTTGCATAGAGAAGGAAAGGCCCCGATGGGAACAATGAGTAGTAGCCACCGAATTTTTGCAGTGGTTGATAACCATAGTAAGAGAATCAATCCACTGTGTTGGAGTCATCAGGTACGCTAAATCATGTCAATGTTAAGATTTTATTTGATTATTGTGCTACAGATAGTTTCATTTCACCTCATGCATTAGAAAAGTGTGGGTTGGCATCCTACGAGCACGATGAATTTAAAAAGTCGAGATGGATTCAGGGGGGAAAAAACCGGTAGTACCTAGCATCGATGATTGACTAATAGACCTGGGAGTGTGTACTACTAGGTTGAAGGTGTACATCACTGCTCTAGGGACGTATGACCTAATCATTGGAATGGGCTGGTTAGAATCCCATCGATCTATGGTATATTATTTCGCGAAAAGGGTGATTTTTGTTGATGATGAAGGAAGGTTAGTAAAAATCCACGGTGTACGGAAGAAGGTGTCTCTATTCTTTATCTCGACCATTAAGGTTAAATGTTTCATGAGGAAAGGTTGTCGATTATATGTAGTGGAAGTAGTCAATGAAGGGAAAGGACCCTCCTTGGATCAGTATCCAGTATTGTCAGAGTTTAAGGATGTTTTTTTGAAAGAGTTGTCAGGGTTACCTCCTGAGAGGGAGCTTGATTTTACCATTGAGCTAAAACCTGGTGCGGAGCCAATTTACAAGACACTGTATAGGATGACAGTGCTGAAACTTTGTGAGTTGCAGATGCAGTTGAAGGAACTACTTGACTTAGAGATAATAAGGCCTAGTGTCTCACCTTGGGGTGCACCAACAATTGTTTTCAAGAAGAAGGATGGTTCCTTACAACTATGTATAGATTAAAGGGACTTGAAACATGCTACAGTGAAAAATAGGTACCCAATTCCACGAATAGATGACCTCTTTGATTGGATGAAAGGAGCAACAATTTTCTCAAAAATTGTTCTGCGATCAGGGTATCATTAATTAAGGATTAATAAAGGAGATATTCCTAAAAATTCCTTTCAAACTCGGTTTGGGCATTACGATTTCATTGTAGTACCTTTTGTTTTTATCAATGCACTAGCAGTATTCATGAGCCTCATGAATGGTGTATTTAGAAAGCACTTAGACCACTTTGTATAGGTCTTTCTGGATGATATCCTCATCTAATCCAAGAATGAAAGAGAACATGAGGAATACTTGTGAGTGGTGTTGTCATGCCTTAGAGAGAACAAATTGTATGGAAAGTTGTCGAAGTTTTCTTTCTTCCAGAAAGAGATTCACTACCTAGGTCATATCATTTCTGGTGGAGGAATATCTGTGGACCCAGAAAAGGTAAAGGCCATTATGGAATGGCCAGTGCCGAAAAATGATCATGAGGTAAAAAGCTTCATGGGGCTAGTTGGTTATTATCGGAGGTTTGTGTAAGGGTTCTCTAAGATAACGAAACCCATCACCACCTTGCAGCGTAAGGGGGTCAGGTATGAATGGACAAAGGAATGTGATACTGCATTCATCAAGCTTAAGAGGTTACTAACCAGTGCGCCAATTCTACGAGTTTCAAATATGGAAAAATACTTCGCATTATGCACGGATGCCTCAAATAAAGGATTGGGGAAAGTGCTAATGTAGGATGGGGGAGTGATAGCATATGCATCAAGAAAGTTGAAGCAAAATGAGGTGATTTACGCTAATCATGATTTAGAGTTGGAAACTATAATGCTATCTCTGAAACTTTGGAGGAACTATCTCGTGTTGCAAATATTTGAGCTCAAAACAAACCATGAAAGCTTAAATCATCTCTTCACTCAAAGGTATCTCAATGCCAGGTAGAGGATATGGAGTGATTTTATGAGTGAGTATGATTTTGGAATTTCGTACATCAAGGGAAAGGATAATTTGGTTGTGAAATCCATGAGTAGGATACCACGTGTCTTCTCCTTAGTACCCTTAAAAGTTAATATGAGGGAGCGAGTGTCGGGGAAACTCCTTGTAGATAGTTAGTATGTAAAGGTTACTTCAACCCTCCATAGTAGGAGGCAGTTAGAACCCAGGTATGAAGGATATATCCTTGAAGCATATTGACTATTAAGATATCAAGGAAGGATGTATATCCCCGAAGGTGGGGATATTCGAAGCATCATACTCAAGGAATCCCATAGAGCACTTTATTGTGCACATCCGGGTGTGAAGAAAATGTATGCAGACATGAAGAAACTTTTCTTCCGAGTAGGCATGAAGTGTGATGTAGTCCATTTTTTCTCCAAGTTACTAGAGTGTCAACAAGTGAAGGCTGACAACCACCACCTGACAGGTCTCCTACAACCACATGATGTAACTATGTCCAAGTGGGAATTCATTTCTATGGATTTTGTTGTGGGATTGCCACTCACATCACACAGACACAATGCCATTCTTGTGATAGTTGATAATTTGACCAGGAGTGCTCATTTTATTCCAGTTAGAGACACTTATGATGTCACTAATGTGGAACGCGTGTTTATAAGCGAGGTCATCCATCTGCATGGGTTACCCAAGAAGATCATTCCAGATAGGGACTCCTGATTCAAATTTAGGTTTTGGACAAGTTTTTAGTCAGCATTGGGAAATCAGTTGAACTTAAGCACAACATATCATCCTGAAACAGATGGGAAAATTGAGAGAGTAAATCAGGTTATGAAAGACATGCTTAGGATGTATGTTATGGATAATCAAACCCATTGGGAGAAGTACCTACCTTTGGTAGACTTCGCCTACAATAACATTTTTCATAGCTCCATTGGAATTTCGCCCTATGAATCTTTATATGGAAGGACATGCAGGACACCATTGAGTTGGGAAAGGCTAGAAGACTGAGTGACATTTGGGCCATAATTGATTCAAGTGATGGAGGATCAGGTGATTCAGATTAGGCAGCGACTAAAGGAAGCACGTGATAGACATAAAAGTTATGTTGATGCACATAGGACTGAGCGAAGTTATAAAGTGGGAGATCAAGTTTTCATTCATATCAGGCCTAATAAGAGTATGATTTGGTTTGGGAATGGGAAAAAGTTGTCACCTCGATTTATAGGACCATTCAAAATCCAAGAGAGAATTGGACCCATTTTCTATCGTCATGTATATGTTATACTCCATTATGTTGTTGAAGAATCTCATAAAATGAATTGGAATGAATTGCAAGTATTGGACGTGGGAACCCTCATGGTCAAACCATTATGCATATTGGACCATAGGGTCCGACATCTCAAGAATCGTCTGGTAGACTAAGTTAAGGTCTAGTGGGACAAGTATAGCCTAGGATATTCTACTTGGGAGGATGAAGAGACCTTACGACGAGATCATCCCTCACTTTTTTGACCACCTCAGGAATATGTTTTCCGAAGGTTGGGTGTATGTAATGCCAGCTTTTGACTTAGATAGATAGAATTACTTAAGGCCTAATCATATTTTATTTTCTATTAACTGCGACTATTAATGGTACAATTGAAATTTTAAGACATATGGACCTATGTGAATGTCAATTATATGAATGTTTATCGTTATTTGAATTATGATGGATATTATGCAATGTATTTCTAACTTGAAAATTTTGACATTTAAAGTTGTTGGTACGTTAATACCGAATTGAGGATATGATTAAATGCATTTACATGATGATAATGCATGGATATGTATGAGATTTTGTTAGAAACTAATCTGTAGGTCAATGGGCTAAGAAATAGACAAAGGATAATGATAATAAAATGGTTGATGTCATGAACATCGACCGAGAAACAATATGATATGAATCATTGTATGTGAAATTATGTTGGTTCAAATGTATTGCTATGATATGTGGACAAGTGTAGGTTTTTTAGGTGGCAAGACTACCTAAAACTGAATATACGATGACTAATTTCTCAACAACATAGTGCCACTGTATGGTCCATGGTAGGGTGTTGACCCTAGTGCTATTAGGAGGGGTGGAGGAATTTCCCACCATGTATCCTCTAAAACCTGGAGTCATGGGAGGATGGTGTTAGCTCACACTCCCCTAGATGTGTGATTATGACTTCTAGTTGCCTGTTGGGGAAGCTTGGTCAAGAGAGTTGACACTTCCGCTTACGGGTTCTATTTGGAGTTAGGTCAATATAGTTGACACTCCAAGATAGGACAACAGAGGAAGGATAGGTATGCAATATGGAAGTAGATTACGGAGGAATGATGACTAGAAGTAGTTGAGAGTGTGTGGAGATTCCGTCTTATAGTATAATTTCTTGATTTCCTCTTTTTGAAAAATATGTATATATGTATATTTATAATTGTTTAACTGAACTACAATTATTCAAGTGAATGTTTCTTGTATTAAATTATTATAATTGAGGTATTTTGCGAACATTTTAAATGGTTTACTATGTTTTATGAAATGAATGGTCTTTTTGATTGGATTGGACGCATACAAGAATTACTTTAGGTGTGATAATTATTATCATTAGTACATGTGTGAATCCTCTATGTGTTAGCTACACATGCATGCCTTGCACATGTACACTAGTATGTATAAGTGTTTTAAATGAGTGATGTTGTTTTTTGATGTGGATGTATGAATCATATGTCATTACCATTGTATTGTAAATTACTCTAACTTCATGACAAATTTTCTTGAAGGGTGGGTGTATGTAACAACCCAATTTGATTATTTATTCATCATAGTTTTAAATTTAAATTTAATTAATTATTAAAATAAATTCAATGAGTCTTTTTATTATTTTATTATTAAAAATGTAGGTGAAGTAATTAATGGGGGCATAAGGCTGTTGGAAAATTAATGAGGGAATAAGGTAGTTGGGAAATTGAATGAGGGAGAGGGATTCGAGAGAGGAGGATAAGGAAGAGGGGAGAGGACTTGGAGAGGGGTCTTTGGTTTTGGGAAAAATTGGGGGAAGAAGAAGGCAAGGAAGAAATTATGAAATAGAGAGGGAACAAGGAGGAAATTGGAAGACCAGATTGTTTTAGGGAGCTTTTATAGGGACACTTGCTGGGAACTTTGGGCTTGAGGGCCACGAAATTGCAAGGATTCTTGGAGCTAGGGAGCTGGAGAGACTGTTCCTAGTTGGTTGAGAGGTAAATATCCAATTTTGGTAGTCGGGCAAGAGCAAAAACAAACAGGTCGAGGTATGTATTTTATTAGTTGGTTTGTTATCATTATGTTGTTGTTATTTTGTTGTCTAATTTATTATGTTGTCTATTTACCAGTTTATTTAGTTTATTCCTTGCATAAATAAAAATTATAAACTAAATTGCAGTCATTTCAGTAGGAGATTAGAAGATATTTATTCTTTTGAGGCCCTGAAATAGGAAGGTCTTACAGATTTAGTTTTAGCACTTATTTTATTGGTATTTTTTACTCAATAGGAATGCTCGTGAAACCAATAATTTTTTTTACTCTTCTAGAAAATGAAACACTATAAGAACATTGTTGTTTTTAAAACAAATCTTATCCTTCAAAAGAAAATGAGCATTTTACGAACACTTCAAATTCAAGTTTTTTTAATGTTTTCAATGCAACTCTTTTCTTTTCCCATATGAAATGCAATTCTTTCTTTTCAGGGAAATATGCAATGAAACTTTTGAAAAATACACAACTTTTTCTTTCTCTTTTAAAAAATGAACACTACTACTGATAAAGGCGAATAAACCCTAAACGACTAAAAGTGCAACCAAATTTTATGCAAATGCAAGAAGAAAAGAAGTATGTTACATATAATACATTTTTTTCCTTTTCCCTTTTTCCTTTTTACTTTTTAGTTATACAAGGCTAACAAGAACTGAGGGAATAAAACTGATCTAACAAACAAACCTTTTTTTTTTGTGCAACTAGGCACACAAAGAAAAAACTTGAAAAATGAATGCAATTTCACTTGTTTATTTAAAAGTTGAAATGCATGGGAGAAAGACAACCAATCTTTTAATCAAAACGTTCATACTATAAGACAAACAACAAGATAAATCCATAAATCAAAGGACTTGAAAGAATGCCTTCTACCATAAATTAAATTAACAAAGGCATGAAAACTAAAGAAGCACTAAGAAAAAATTATTTTTCTTTTAATTTTATAAACACATACAAATTTCCGAAACCGTTAAGATACTTACAAAGACTAGGAGAGTATATAAGAGCCCCACAAACTTAAAATAGGACTTTGATCAAACAAACAACAAGAAAAACTACCTTACAGGACAGATACACACTTGTCTTCAAAGGAAGGTGCATATATACATGCTTTTCCTTTCTGTACGTAGCATATGTACACTTTTGTCTCTTAAGAGAACAACATATACAACCCAAAATTCCAAGAAAATTCTTGAAAAATATTGAGTTCAAAGCGCGAGAATAAAAGTAAAGGTTCTAAAATATTGACTACAACAGTAGAAACATAAAGAAATCAAGAAAACAAAATAAAACAAAAACAAGCACCCCTAAACTAACTGAAAGGAGAGTCTCCCTAGTGGAGACACCAATTCTATTTATGGATAATGTACTCCTATGAATTGAGTTATATCCAAAATAGAACAATTAACCCGAATAGAACAATCTTTAAATGACAATAGAATATAAGGAATAACTAACTAACTACCTACAAGAGGAAGGATCACCTATATGATTTCCATAGTTCAATGTAGATCCCTTTCAAAATTCCATTCTCCAAAGCTTTCACTCCAAGACTTCCTATATCAACATGCACTCACAAAAGAACTAGGCTACATAGGAGGCAGTTATCATAACTAAATATTGAAATTCAAACATCAAGGATGATTAGTATGTTAGTTTCCACATCATAGAATGCATATAAATATTGCAAAAATGAATCACCAACAAAAAATAAGTATGGGAAAGAGACTTCTATTATAGATATAAACAACAAGTTACAAGTCTAGAATTCGCCTAAAGTTGTTGTCGACACTGCTCTGAAACCAACTTATGGATTCCTCTGCCCGAGCCTTTAGAAGAATAACTCAATCCTCCTAACTTTCCTTTCTCACAGTAGGTCCAAGAGAGAGAAGGAGTCTCTCACTGACAATATAGAATAACAATGATGAATGGAAACATGAGTTTCTATATCTACAGAGGGAATCTCAAAGACTTGGGAATAGGGGCTTGCAAACTTGGCAATTTTCTAGGATAATAATGCTATATGGGATGAATTCCTCTCTTCCACCCCTTGGATTCACTTTATACTCCAAATAAGTGGTTAGAGTAGTTATTCATGGGAAATAGGGGGTCAAGAGTTGAAGGAACCCATACACCCCGCCCAAAATTTCACAATTTTATATTTTTTTGAGCCAAATAAATGCATATGTGCTTTGATGAAGAGAAACTAATGTATGTATGCATGTTGAATAACTGATAGGGCATGCATATCTTGGAAAATGGAGGTTTTTAAGAATTTATGAGGAGGAACTTAAGGGGATTTTGGTCTACAAGTAGAGAAAGGGTATTTGAGTCAGGAAAACAAGGCATCAATGCATATGAGGTGGAAAATGATGATACAACTCATATTAAACCACGAGATCACATAATCAATCAAGGGCACAACAAGGCCATTGTCATTCTTATGCAAGAGAAAGAAGATGAAATAAAAATGAGATTAAAATCAGTTATGCGAAAGTCATTAGATTGGAATCATCATAAAGAAGCAAGAAAGATATCATAAAATGAAACTAAGCACATCATGAGGCTGATGAAAAGTGCCAAAATTCCACATCCAAAATAACAAAGGAAAAATCAATCCATTAGTATTTTCAACCAAACATCCATGCAATTCATAAGTCATAACCCCAAAAACATCCAATTACTCATCCAAGACTGAAAATAATGTGAAGAAAGGTAAAACTTAATGATGATTCTTACCCAAGTTTAAGGACTTTGGGTTAGTTGCGGCCTTAACAGAGAACAACAAGAAAAATTATTCATTTTCATATATAGGAATCCTAAACTTAGTATGCCTTTGCAATATTCTTCTTAAAACATGGAATGATTTAGACAAGATTGTTACCATCTGTTAAGCCCTAAATAGTGGCTCATTACCCCTTAATTGGATCACATTATATTAGTAATGTTATTTTATTTATGTCGGCTTTAGGCCATTAGTTGTAATTATAATTGTAATTGTACATCTATGTGGGCATAAGGAGGTTTCCCCCTCGAAGAGGATTATTATCTGAATTTATCTCTTTTTCAAGGTGTTGAGAACTTATTCTGAACTTTTTCTATGCTATAATATTGATATTTGGTTCTTAACATATGGTATCAGAGCTCAAGGTCTCGGGGTTTCGCTGCTACATCTGGGACACCTTGGAATTTTCACTATAACTTTTTTTCTACAATGTTTCCAAAGGAACAGCTTGGAGGGTATTTAGTAGATGGAGCAAGGTACGTTGGGTTAACATGTCATCTCATGAGGCCTTATACTTTTGGAGATACAGCCTGTGCAATATAGGGTTCTGGAATAATCCTGAACTGAGTCATTGTGGAATGTTCGCTATAAAATGTGTTCTGTAATGTTTCAGAACTTGAAATTCGAAGGCTATTCATAGAATTTAGTAAGGTATTTGTGGTAAAAATTTCAGCTTCTGGGTCATCTTACATTTGTAGATACACCCTGTGGAAGATAGGGTATATGACTAGTCCTATAGACTAGTCTCAAGAAGGTGTTCTAGGTAAAACAATCATAACTTCTTCGTAGAGTATCCAAATTGAGTCAGACTGGTTTCATTGGATAGGACAGTCTGTAGTATTTATGGTACGAGTTTCAGAATTTTATATCAATTATTTTGTGTGGGGCATGCTATACAAGTGAGATATCCTGAAAAGGCCAAAAATCAGCAAGTTGTGGGAAAGTTACCATAAATTCCACTTGGTACATCCTATTTTGATCAGACCTGTGGAATTGCAGAGAAGAAATATCAGAGAAATACAAAAAATAAATTTTCATACCCAGAAGGGCCGAAACTTTGGAGATACAGTAGAAGAAAGATTCTCTAGCAGAACCACCTCAAAATCAAGGTTCAAAAGTGATACTTGGCCAACATGCCACCCAAAAAGGGAAATTCTACACCAAATAAGCCTCCAAACAATCCTACTTGGACTCTTGATGAAGGTGAAGAAATGTGTAGGGACATAAATGATTTACAAAAGAAGATAGTAACAAAATATGAACTATAAGAGATGGAAGCTAAGTTGGAGGCAAAGATGGATGGTTTCATGGAAGGATTAAAAATTTTCATAATTGAGAGGACACCTGAAAGTGAAAATGTATCCCATGAAATTCATGATGAGAACACAAGGAAGGTGAATCAAGAATGGAGAAACTCTAACTTTGGGTTGAAGACCAACCACTTTCCTAAGATCAATATGAGGAAGTTTGATGGCAAGGTCCCTATCACATGGATACTTCATAAGGAGCAATTTTTTGATCTACATAATGTGCCACATACACAAAAGGTATGAATTGATACTTCCATAAGGAGCAATTTTGATCTACTAATGTGCCACACATACACAAAAGGTGTATGAATTGCTTCTTTACATTTAGAACCCAATCAATTTGTATGGTATAGATGGTTGTGTTCTCGCAAATTACTCACACTTGGACAATTTTCATGGAATAAATGATAGCACACTATGAGGATACAAGGAGCAATACCTTCTTTGTGTCAATTGATAAATCTCAAGCAAAAGGGTTCACAGAGCACATTGAGAACTTCCAAATATTTAATATAAAGGTAATGATATTCCATATGAGCACTTGATTGATGTATTCATAGGAACTTTTGGTGAGATAACATTCAACATGAAGTTCGGCTTTGGGAACCCAAATCATTGAGAATGCATTTAGGTGGCAAGAAATGTTGAAAGTAAAATATGGCTATGGCTACCAGAAGGACCAATCCTAACATCTATAGAGAGAATAATGCTCCTTCTTCTAAAAAACACCTCAACCTACAAGGTTGACACTCAACAATTGGAGGAAAGAAAAGAAAAGGGTTTATGATTTAATTGTAATATGTAAGTACAAGAAGGGACATAAGTGTGGTGAGAAGAATATATTCTACATAGATCAAGGAAGAGGAAGAAGAGCAAGAACTAGAATAATAACCATCTCAAGATGAAAATCGAGAATCAATTTCATCCGGAAGAGTTGACTCCCACGATACTGTGTAATGCAGTCATGGAATTAGCACCCTCAAACCCTCAAGATCAAGGATATATCAAAAAAGAAAAGGTAATAGTCCCACCTGATTCCTCGAAGTACCATAATTTCATTCACTATAAATTAGCCAAAGATCTCAATTGCTTTGTATATCCAAAGACAAGAGTTTCAAGTAATGATTGCAGATGGAGGAACTATCAATTGCTCAGAAATGCAATAAGATCAATCTTACTATGGGGGAATATGTAATGAATAGTCCAATGATTTCTATACCCATGGGTGGTGCTGATGTTGCAATTAGGAACTAATGGTTACAATCATTAGAACATATTTAATTTTCAAGAACTTTCATGAAATTTCTACTGGAAGGAAAATAAATTGAAAGCTAAGAGGTAATTGGGCCAGGAACCTTGGCATATGATAAGCCCTCTAATTGCATGAAACAATTATTGAAAAAGGCATCAAGGTATTATTGCACAACTATGCTCACTAGATGTTCAAACATCTAAGCCATCTATTCCCTCTTAGATCTCCAAGGGATCATTGATAAGAATTCCAAAGTATTTGAAGATATTCCCAAAGGTCTTCCACCACCTCAAAAATCATGATCATAATATTCACTCCACCGCTGAGTGTTCCTTCCCAATATGCCTTACATATACCCTTATGCCCGTAAGAGTGAAATTGAGCCATGGTTAGTGAAATGTTAGAGGTCGGAATTATTAGACCTAGCCAAAGTTCTTACTCCGAACCGGTGGTAATGGTATTCACAAAGATGGCTCATGGCTTATGTGTCTAGATTATAGA
The DNA here is from genome assembly GCA_010110895.2 of Picea sitchensis. Lineage (NCBI taxonomy): Eukaryota > Viridiplantae > Streptophyta > Pinopsida > Pinales > Pinaceae > Picea > Picea sitchensis. Next base: position 27,176 of record SNQJ01S0069079.1, on the reverse strand, counting down.
GAGTCAACAAGATAAATATTAAAGTAAAGTTTCCCATTCCCTGGGCTATCATGAATTGTTAGATGAACTACATGGATCAATCCATTTCACAAAATTGAATCTTCGTCAGGGTATCATCGGATTAGAATGGAGGAAGAAGATATCCCAAAACAACATTTAGAACTCAAGGAAGGCCATTATGAATTTTGGTCATTCCTTTTGGCCTTACAAATGCACCTTCCATATTCCATATGGTTGATGAATTCCATTTTCAAGCCCTTCCTTCGCCAAAATTTGTGATAGTATTTTTGATGATATACTAATCTATAGCAAGTCTTGGGAGGATCATGTGCAACATGTTGGACAAGTTGGTACAACTACTAAAGGAGCAGTAACTATATGCCATACCATCCAAACGCGTTTTGGAGGAAGGAGGTAGAGTATTTGGGTCATAATCAGACTTCATGAAGGTGTCAAGGTAGACCTAACAAGATTAAGACCATGATGGACTATTTGATTCCCAAAACATTAAAGAATGTTAGAGGATTTTTGGGGTTTGACTGTGTTACTACCGCAAATTTGTGTGACACTATGGAAGAATAGCAACACCTTTAAATGACACTAACTAAGAAGGATGCATTTTCATGAACTACGTAGGCAACTAAAGATTTTGAACAACTGAAGAGGTGATGTGTAAAGCTACTGCCTTGACCACCTGCACTCTCACAAAACCTTTATTGTGGAATGTGATGCCCTCGAAAATGGAATTGGTGTTGTCCCAATGCAAGAAGGAAGGCCCCCTAGCTTTTGAAATTTCACCACCAAGGGAAAGGACTTACACAAACCCATTTATGAGAAGGAAATGATGGCAATACTACATGCATTGAAGAAATGGTGTTCCTACCTAATAGGTAGGCACTTCAAGGTCAAAATAGATCATGATAGTTTTAAATACTTATTGGAACAAAGACTATATTCAAGAACAACAAAAATGGGTACCAAGATTTTGAGTTATGATTTTTGAAATCGTCTATAAAAAGGGAAACAAAATGTTGTAGCAGATGCAATCTCAAGGGAAGTTGATGAAGATGTGTTGAGGCTCTCTTCTATCTCAATCATCCAACCCGATTGATAATAGAATCAAGGGATGAATGGAAGAATGACCAAAAGTGTGGACTCTCATTCAAAGGTCAGCAGGATTCCAAAGACATCGCATACATTTACAATAAAAAAAATCCATTCATTATGGTACAAATATAGCTTATATTTATGTAAGAAATCCTAACTCAAAAAAAAGTTACTCTTGGAATCAGTATTGAATCTCTCCTAGGTAGGCACCTGCATCTTTAAAACCCACCATAGGGTCAAGAAGGAATTTTGGGATGGCCTTAAAATGATGTTCAAAGGTTTGTGGTAGAATGTTTGGTTTGCAAACAAAATAAGGTGGGAACAATTAAGACCCCAAAAGGTCTTTACAACCATTAGCCATCCCAAGTCAGCTGGAGGTTTCATGGATTTACCATGTAATATCGGGTCTGAAGGAGAGTGTCATCATGGTGATTTTAATAGACTTACCAAGTATGTAATACACATTTTTGCACTTTTTCATCCCTTCAAATCTAGTATAGCTAAGCACCGCATTCATGGAGACAGCTCTGTGCTACATGGAGTCTCAAAGATTATTGTAAGTGATAGAGATCCCATCTTCACTGACATTTTTGGACAAAATTATTTCTTTGTTTGAGGAATTTAATTGGCTCATAGCTCATCCTATCATCCCTAATCTGATGGACAAACCGAGATAATGAACAAATGTCTAGAAGGCTACCTTCATTTCTTTGTCTCTCTATAAACAAACACAATGGTTCAAATGGAGCCATTCTTGGGAGAATGGTGGTATAACACTTCCTTTCATATTGTAACAAAAATGACACCATTTATGGCACTCTATGGATAACAATCACCCATCACTTCTTCTCTAAAACAAAAATCTGTTTAAGTAATGGAAGATCACATAGATCATCAACAACAAGTTCTCCAAATATTAAAGGACAACTTGACCATGGCACGTAATCACATGAAACAACAAGCAGATCAACATCGAGTGAAAGAAGTTTTGAAGTAGGATTTTATGTTTTTAAGACTACAACCACAAACAGATGTCCCCTGCTAAGCCAAGAAGGATACAATTATCACCAAAGTATTATGGCCCTTATAAGGTGTTGCAAAAGATTGGTACTATGGCATACAAATTAGAGTTGTTTGCATCTTCACAAGTACACCTTAGCCCATGTTTCATTCCTTAAAGAAGGTTATAGGGTGACAAGATCCCACTAAACTATATTTCCTTAACTTGACGAGGAAGGAAAAATCATATTGAGCTCCTCGAATATCACCCACACAAGAATTCGCCATTGAGGAATAGATCCATTTTGCAGTATCCCATTAAATGGAGGAAACTACTCATCAAGATTTGACTTGGGAAGATGAGTCTTTTACGTACATCCATAGCTACTCAAGCATTATGACAACACTTGTCTCAAGGGAGGGGCATGTTAAGCCCTAAATAGTGGGCCACACCCTTAATAGTACCCTTAATTGGGGCATATTATATTAGTAATGTTATTTTATTTATGTCGTCTTTAGGCCATTAGTTGTAATTATACCTCCTAGTCTCCTATATATACCAAGGAGACATTTTCATTTTGAATCATCTTGTAATTGTAAATTTATGTGGGCATAAGGAGGTTGCCCCCCTCGAAGAGGCTTATTATCTGAATTTATCTCTTTTTCAAGGCATTGAGTACTTATTCTGAGGTTTTTCTATGCTATATTGATATTTGGTTCTTAACACCATCCAATCTCTTGAAGTCCCTAGTGTGACAACAATTCTTGTAATTTCCCTATGAGTGGCTCATATATCAAGATTTTTTGATTTCACAAATAAAGAATGTCTTCAATAAATTATCATGTGATTTTTTGTGTTTAGCATCTCAAAAACCCAATAAATTTGTAGAATCTATTAATTTTGTGTGTTTTACTAACTAATGAAATATTTGATCTTCTATAATTTAGCTTTTTTTTTTCTTAAAAAAACCTTAACTATGTCACCAACATGTTCTCTTACTATCTGACCAAGAATCAAGTCCTTTAATTCCATAGATGATTTTAGGGGCTAAATTTCGCTCATGGGCTAATTTTCCATGGTTTTTCCAAAAATGAGATTCACTATTTTAAAAATGATTCGCCCAAATTCTATAGAATAAAATTATTTTACCTTAAAAATCGCCAAGATTTTATAAAAACTATATACAATCCTTAGAAATTTGAATATTTTTACAAAAATATCGCCAAACATTTATAGTTGGCATATGAAGGATTAGTAAGATTCACCAAGGTTTCTATATTTTAAAATAAATTTCCATCCTTAAAATCATCCATGTTTAATTCTTCATTTTTGTTTCGATACAAATTCTTTAAAAAGTTTCCACCCCTTTGAAAACCACTACAAATTCCAATTATTCTTGAAAGTTGAGAGGGGACAAATTCTTGCAATGGCTAGTTAAATTCCATCCCTACATAGTCCAATCAATTTTTTACATGTGTACATGTAAAACATATGTTAAAATATAAAAAATAACATGTGTTAGTCCCTAAGCCTATTACCACCTTTTTGTCCTTAAATTTTAGGATGTTCTATCAAAACATGTCCTAAGCCTTTTTGCTTCCATTGCTTGCACCTTTTAAACACTTTACCCCTCATTTTGTTGTGATTTTCTTTGCTTTAATTGTTTTTCATTTGCTTCTTATAGGATAGTTTTGAATTTTTGCATGGAAGAGATGTGTCACATTAAATATGTTATTCTTAATTGCATTTTTTCCAAATATAAAGGAATGAAAAGGACGCTACACAAATGTTTCCATTCATGCAGCACACGAGGAAATCATTGTTTTAAGTGTATTTCAAACCAAAGATCGTTCCAACTGTATTGAAATCATGTAAAAGATCATGCAAAGGGTTATGATTTTATATCATGTCAGAACTGAATAATTTTTACAATCCCTATGCATCATTTAGTGAAAACGAGTTCAAAAATGTTCGTTTGATCATCAAATCCAAGTATTGGGCCACAAATTAGTTCATGCAAAAGTATGATTATTTCATTTTTGAAGTTTCTAAAAATGAAAGGGAAGCACATCAAAAAGCACAGGAAAGGTACAAGAAGCTTCTCATGTAACTAGAGAGACCATATCAAGCAAGAGGAAGCTCATTTTATAGCAGGAGGAAGAAATTAAGCAGGAACCCGAATTCTCTAGTTCAAAACATGAATTTTTGGGTTATGAAACAGTTTATACCAGAAGGATGACAAGGCAAAGAACACAAGAATTACAAAAGTTAAAAATTGATCTTGAAACAAAAAACTCATGATAGATCAATTGAGAAGCCTCCAATGAAAAGACAGAGAAAAAATAATATAGGAAAACAACCTGTCAACTACCCTAGCAAACTTTTGTTTTCTATGTAAGTGAACATATTGTGAAACTTGCAACTTCTCTTTTCTTCTGTTTTATCTCCATTTTATCTAATGTATCAGAATGAGTGTCATTGACTAAGTTGAGTGGTTTAGAAACCTGATCTAAAAGTGTAATCTGATCACCTATTGTCCAACCTATCGACTACCTGATCCACAAACCAAATCTCTAAATTCATTTGTTCTACAAATACAAAACATTGCAATAACTGAGGTTCCCTAGATTTCCCCTTAGAAGTCAGGGACAACTTTAGCGATAACACTATGTAAATTATAAACTAGAATATAAATCGATACTATCTGTCTAATATCCATTTGGTGTACAGGTTAAAAATTATCGATAATGTCATTAATAAAATGCCCTGAAGAATTTCTAGTTAGATGCAATGAAGGTTGGCCAATGTGTTGACATGAAGACGAACCAATAGATTAGTATATATACTCCCTAATGATGTCTATACCAACATCAACTACATTTTCTGGTGGGTTTGGCTCTTCTTGCATGGCATCACCTATGTTTTTTGTTGAGTTAGATTCTTCATGCATAACATTGCCATGTTCTCTGAATTCTACTTGTTTTTTTTATGGTGCTTGTATAACTTTTCTTATAATTATACATTTAGCATTAAAATAGTTGTTTTGAAAAAAAGTCACTTGTTAACTTTTTTGAAAATTTGCAAGGACAAACATATAATTAAAAGAAAGTTTGAAACATTAAATGACATTAAACTTTTTTGAAAAGATATCATTAGAAAGAGAACTCAATTCCCTACAAACTGTTTTTAATTTCCCAACAAAATGCACAAAGAGCATATCAATTTCTAGACCTTCAATTTAAAAAAAAAAAATACAAGCTCTCATCACCACATTTCAAAGAAAGTGTGAGAGACCTTCATTGATTCACCTAATTCCAATGTTTGAAACAATTGTGGAACTTCCCATAAAGTTGTGAGTGAGAAAATCCATTTTACTTGATGTGAGAATCGATTTTGTTTGGCCACCAAGTAAGATGGAGTTAAAGAAAATCTTGCAATGAAAACATATACAATGGATATGTGTCCTACCATAGGGGTTGTTGAATATTTGATATAACTTCCTCAAAGTATTGAGTAAAAATTTCAAAAAACGTTTCCATATATAACTCTAAGAGATAAACATTAACTAGACTACCAAATCAAGTACAAGTACAAGATCACTAATTTGTTAAATGATACAATAATAATAGTCCCTTAAAATAAAACACAAACACTAGATGCAACAAATTTCATAAACTCACACACTCATACAATGACCTCTTTATATGAACTCTAATCACAAATATTGGACAAATGGTCTTTTGAACTAGCACATAAACAATAGATACAATGGATTCAATAAAATAATAATAAGACACACACCATGAGTTAGACAAGGCAATACTAATTCAATAACAAAACAAATTATAATGATTAAGGTGAGTTTAACACATAAATCATGAGTACAATATAAAAAACAAGATACTTGATCTCCACGCAATATCAAATGATAAATAATTAATCTGAATGATTACTAATTTTTTAAGTAATCAAAGTATTATTCTTTATAATATTTATTATATAGATTATGACATTTTTTAATTAAAATTTTATAAATATAAAATAATAAATAATAATAAATTTATAAAATTAAAAAATATATTTTTTATTTAATTAATTTAATCTTTAATTTGTTTTTAGAATATGATTGGGTCATCAATAATACTGTAACACTTTAAAAATTTGTAATTATGAATGAAGTATCTAGATTATGACATTTTTTAATTAAAATTTTATAAATATAAAATAATAAATAATAATAAATTTATAAAATTAAAAAACATATTTTTTATTTAATTAATTTAATCTTTAATTTGTTTTCAGAATATGATTGGGTCATCAATAATACTGTAACACTTTAACAATTTGTAATTATGAACTACTTGAAAACTCCATTAAAGGAGTAAAACTATCTCAATACTTTTTCAACCAATAAATAACTTACATGACATATTCAAATATTTACAAGTATAAGTGGTATTGTATGCATATTTATTATGTTTTTTCATTTTCTTAAAGTTTATAAATTTTGAAAATTGTTTTATATAAATTTATTTTATAAATTATTATTATGTTATAATTGCAATTAAAATTTTTTATAATTTTAAAATTGTTTATGGCCAAAAAAAAAAATATATAAAAATATGTTAAAAAGTTATTTATATGTAGTTTAAGTTTCTTTGCATATAGTGGAGATTGTATTAAAAAATTAAACTAATAATCTTAACAATCATAAAAAAAAATTAATATAGAATAGAATATATTTGATCGAAAAATAATAAAATGCATGCACCATTAAAACCAAGTATCATATGAGAAGATATAACAAAAGTATAAGCCTTTACGCTAGTAATCTCCAGTTGCAGGACCCAGTTTCCTTGGAACTAAATGATGGTGCTTCCATGGCCACAGCTTCCATATTATATATTGTGCCGCGAACAGTTATATAGAAAAACATATCATTTGCTTTCCACAGAAGCTTGACAATAAGGTTTGATGGTAAAAAAAGATCGAAAGTGTTGTATGTTTATGACCGTAAAATATCGAAATACGGTATGTTTAGATTACGCTATAAAGTTTTTACACATAAAATGGAAGCGAGAACTGCGTTCCAAATTCCCTGTTGTAGCTGTGAGCATAAACCACACATTAAGATGCTTACAGTGCAATCGGGATTCGGAAGGAAAATCTGCTCCTAAAAATTAATAGGAAAATCTGCTCCTAAAAACTTCAAAAAAATCCAAAACTATATTATCAATAAACAAGAAGAAAAAAAACCATATCCTCATTTTATTCATAATAAAGATCTTATGAACATATATGAATTTAATATATATATTTAAATTATAAAATATTATTGTAGAGATAAACTAATAAAGATATTATGAACATATTATTGTGTACTCATCGGAGTCTCAAGGTTTTTTTCTTTACGGTCTGATTTATTTCATTGTTGAAGTAGAGAAGACTAAATTACTAAATTCAGAAAGAGAATGAGAACACAATATTAATATTTGTAAGAGTTTGCAAGAGGAAAAAGACTGTTGTCTGCTTTGTTAGTTGTCTTCTATTTTAATAGTCCCCAGGGTGAGGGGACTGCAATGAGGCCAAGGGTAAGTGGATAGATCTTGATGATCGAAAATTCGCAAGTGGCCACAGAAAACCGACAAACATATACTATATAAAATAAAAAGGAAACCGAATCGTTAGACAAGGAAATGCAATAGCCAGAAAAGAAAAATTTGAAACATGTGAGAAGAAAATTTGAGAGCTAAGAGAAAGAAGCCTAGAAATTACATTTGAGAAGAAAATATAACATGTATAAATGTTTTTAACCATGTTTAAAAATAAAAATTAATTGGGCAGCTGGAGACGTTGGCCTTCAGTGTATCATGTATGCAACGCTGGAAATTGTTTCGTTCTGTGTTGTTTGTATGCCATTTGGTTGCTTGCGGTTGCTGCTTTTATTGGCCATTCTTACACATTGTTAACTTCACCTCCAACCATTTTTTCATCTTATCTAAAGAAATTATGAGTGAACTAAAAACAATTGCTTTGCGGTTTGAGGAGAAGATTTACACAGTTTCTATGAATCATGTGTGCTACTCAATTTTTCTTACAATTTTCTTCTGAGGATAGTAGATTTGATCAATTTTTGTTATCTTGCCTTATGGTATAATGAGTAGTGAATTGGGATTCTTGTTTGGTTAGAGTAGTATGCCTAGTTGGATTCATGTTGAGATCAAAAGGTTTTATGTTCAAGTTTTGCATCAGGTCTATTAGACTTCTGTACCTTGAAAATATACATCAAGTTCCCTAGCTCATGAATTCATGTGCTCCAAGAGTTATCCCCGATATCATATACATACTCTTGTTTGTTTCAGCCTCTGATACCAACAACAACATGCCCATCTATAGTATGATTCCTATGCAGTACTCTCCCTATATTTGCGTCATTGTCCTCGTTCTCATGAACTAGATCTTCAAATTCAACATTATTCTTCTTTTTCCTCTATGCCCTTTCCTTTTTAGTCAATCCCACATATTTTCTTTCATCCCTGTGCCCAAACCCCCTCAAATCTGGCTTGTTGCTAGCAAAAATCACAGCGGGAAATCCCTCCCTATCCTTCACAAATTTATACTCAACTTCATCTCTTCCCTACCTAAATTTTTCAGTAATACCTTTCAAAAATTTGGCACCAGTAGACGACTTGTTGCTCAGATCTTCACATACTCACATCTCCCTCCATCGGAAAACATATTTCTTGCATTCCAAGATCGAGTCCAACATCCAGTCCTGGAAAACAAATCACAACGCAGAACATCCAGTCCTGGTAAACAAATCACAACGCAGAACACCCAGTCCTTGTAAACAAATCACAACGCAAAAGGAAATTCAACATTACCAACAGAGGATTCATAATGAACACATGGTCGGATTGCACTTATACTATGTTCTATTCCTCTTCTTTCCTTTTTTTTTCCTCACAGAACAATTTCTTTCAAATGAAAATAGGCCTCTTCTTTCCTCTTTTTTTTCCTCGCAAAACAATTTCTTTCAAATGAAAATACTAAATAGGCTTTTACATGCATATGGTAAGTGTCAAGGTTTTGGGCTACTAACTTGCCTCTTTTTGCACGTGCCACTCCATTGTGTCACTATGTAGATCTGTTGAAACACTTCCTTACTGCAAGAACATTGTCTATGAAGACATGAAGATACATGGGAAGTAGTGTAATGGGGAAGCTTCCTAGGCCTACTTTCCGAGTAACTAGAAGAGTAAGGTGTTAGTGTAAAGACACCCTATCTACTGACAAGACAAACTTTGCAGTTAAAAACACTTTGTAGTTAAAAACCATGAGTTAGCATACCTAAAAATATATGGTCTAACATATTAAATTTGTGTTCATCTTGGTAGGCAAGATATCCAAATTGTTTTTTTTTTGTTTTTTTCATTAGTTTTTCACCACATGCTATAGTTCTTCAAAAGCGAGGAAGAAAAACAAACTAACAACACCAAAAGCGAGCAACTTGTTCCATCCCTACAAGGAAGAAAAACAAGCTAACAACACCAAAAGCATAAATCGGGAGCGTGCAGGACTCCCCGACTGTTTCCTTCTAACGGGACATGCGGGTTTATGATGCAGGAGCATCTCTCCACGCAGCCAGCCAGCCAGCCAGCCACGTCAGCGTGCATGCATTCATATGCTGAAGGGGAGGCGCAGCCTCATTTGAATTTGATTGAGTGTAATTTAATGTTGTAGGCTAGTGAGCCATGGAAGCTGTGCCTTTGAGCAGGCGTTAGGTAGGATCGGCTTTAATGTCAGATCGACTGAGATCTAGATCCATACGCTGGACTAGACAGCCATTGATTGTAATTGAATAGAGTAGGTGAACCTAGAGGGAAGCGCTCGATTGAGCCGCCTCAGGTAAAAGAGATTTTCATATCTCATTTTGAGTGGTGGTAAGTTGTGTTAGGATCTGCATGTAGAGCAAAGAAGAGAAGAGCCAGAGAGAGCTCGAGAACACCTTTGTAAATACAGGCATTTGCCATTTTAATATAAACAGAAACAATTTTTTCTGCATGTGTTCTGTCTTATATGCATGTCTGTGAGTGTTCATTATATGTTGTATTTGTGTGTTGTTATCATGCATTTGCAAGGAGTGTGTTTGATTTCAGGTGAAGGTCTTTGAGGTTTCATGCCATGAGGGCGTGACAGAGTGCTGCAGACTTTGAATACCGATGCACTGATGCACTTTTGAACTCTGAGGAGTCAAACAAAGGCGTGCTGAGGCACAGGACTGAAATCAACAATTCAGAGGGAGAAGACCTCAAGGTTGCTGAATGCCTTGGAGGCAGGGCTGTGTATCTAAGACACAGTTGTAGACAAAATCACTGAGGATTCTATAGGGGCTCTGCCAGGTGGGCATTGAGCAGGAGCAAGGAGTGCACAGGAGAAAGGACAGAACTGTTGAACATTCTGTGGAAGAGGAGAACTCTGCCAGAAGGACATCGAGACGTTGTGCAGATAGGCACAGGAAAGAAGAGAACTCTTTGAGTTCCCTGGATTGAGGGAGTATCCACTGAGGGATATTCACTGGGTTGCTGAACACCCAGAAAGACTCAACAATCAGGTTGCTTGAGCAGAGACATTGCCAGGAGGCATCTATACATTCTCCATCTGTGGGAGAAGGAAGGCAAAATCCCTTAAGGGGTCTGAGTATTCACATAAGCTTAGGAGGGACAGCACCAACGAGTGCATCTAAAGACTCTACAAGGAGTGCAGGAGTTGGAAGAATCCTTCAAGGATTCAGAAGGAGATAAAAGCTCAGGAGGAACAACGTTCTTATACGTGCAGCGAGGCTCAAGGTTGTGGAGCTTGCAGAGGAAGAAGAAAAGGTCGAGGCCTTTGAGGAGTTAAAATTTTTCTTCCAAGTGCTGAGAAGGAAGTGCAGAAGCTCGAGGGAGCACAGCTCTCGTTGGATGGGCCGACAGATCCTAGACCGTTAAAATTCTACGTCCAGGAGGCGCATAAGAGGAGCGCACACAAGAGAAATGATCTGAGCCGTCATATCTTAGATCATAGTCCCGACAGCCATTAGATCTACGGAAGCTGCAGGGGAGTTAAGCTCTCGTAAACAGAGGAACAGTCCCGATAGCCATCGGAATATCAGCACTCAGGAAATCAGGATTCTCGAGGTCGTGTGAACCAGGACATCCAAAGTATCGAAATCCCGACAAGGATTGGGACCGTCCATCTGCAAGGACAGGTGGCAAAGGATTGAGCGTCGTCGGCATATCGAGCATCGAGAAATCGGAGTTCCCAGGGTTGAAGAAAATGGGGCACCAGAAACCCCGAAACCCCAACACAATGTCAGAGCCATCCGTCTGAGGAAGGACACGTGGCAGCGATCGAGCACCACTAGGAAAAAAAACCCCGACAGGGAGGCCATCTATCGACATATCGGGGATCGGGATATCGGCATTCCCGTTGACAAAGGATCAAGGAAATCCATAGTGGAAACCCCGACATAAGATCAGAACTGTCCATCGTGCGGAACACGTGTCAGGGGATCCCATGGAGTCGGGGTTTAGAGAATCAGGGTTTCCAAGAACAAGAAATCCTTGCCGCTCGAAATCGTGAAATGCGATATCCCGACAGAAGAGTCATGGGGCCACAGTCAGGGTAGTGGAAGACAGGTGGCAGATAATCGTGGTGGTTGAAGGACCATTGACAGGTCAACGACCGTGAGCCATCGGAGTATCGGGGATCGGAGGATCGCGAGTCCCGTGGACAGGTGCATTGTGGTATTGAAAACCCCGAAACACCGATGGGAGTTATAGCTACGGTCATATGGGAAGTGGTCACATGGACCATTGCATAGCGGAAAGGGATAAAGCTCAGCAAAGGAGGGCATCGTGGATCGACATATCGCAAGTCCCGTGGACATGCGCATTGCGACATTGAAAATGTCGAAACTCCGATAGGAGTAGCCTCGACAGGAGGTAAGGCCACGATCGCGGAGGCAGTGGTCATATGGTGGGAGATGATCCAAGAGGGCCAGCGCGTGGAGAAAAGGGCACAGTGGAGAATCGGTGATCGGGGAATCGAGAGGACAGTGACTCTCGACATTAGGAATCTCAAAACCCCGAAGCTTGATATTCATATTCTTGTAGGGAATTTGTTCACGGTCCGGTGCAGAAGGCCGTGAGGGTGAGTGAAAGGACCTGTGGATCGGGTTTGCAGTAGAGGATTCCAGCAGGGAATCTAAAGAGCTGCTTCGGCTCAACGGTAGGGGATTTTTGAATGATCCTGTGAGCAGGAGAGCGAGACAAGGTGGAGGTAGTGTGGTCGAAGCTCTCATTGCACCAAGTGGTATCAGAGCTAATTGCTTGTCTGTATATTTCAGGCAAGAGGAGAAAAGAGGAGGCAAAAGAAGACAGAATTGTTGAGGACTCTGTAATGATTGTTGGTAGGTAGGCAGCAATCAAGGAGACAGTCAGCAGGACTGTAAGATGAAGCTGGAGACACTCTTGATGCGTAGTGACAACAACAGGTCTGCCAGGGAGGCGGATAAACACAACAAGATGGCTACTGAAGGCCATAAGCAAGCTAAAAAAAGAGCCCAAAGCTGATGAGCACAATAGAAATGGATAAAGAGCTCGCTGACATAAAGCGAGAGATGGAGGAGCTCGAATTGAAGATGCGGCAGGATAAAAAATAGAGATGGGTATATGAATGGCCCATGAAGACGCCAAAGGTGAAATGGCCAGTCAGGGAGCTTATGGTTAGAAGACAGCATAGGCTGTTGAGAGGATGGTTGAGGTACGTTGAAAACCTCAAGGCCATAGAAGAATTGGTTCAGGTATGCGAACCAGAAACCGGAGAAATTCTTGGTGAAGAGAATGGATTGGGATCGTCTGATGATCTCAAGAACTGCCAGGAGGGTAGAGAAGTAGAAATTCCCATTTTCCAGGAGGGCAACAGATTGAGATCACTGCAAGATCTCATGGACTGTCAGGAGGACAGCTAGGGAATTTCACAAAGACTGCCAGGAGGGCAGTGGAAGCATATTGGACTGCCAGGTGGGCAGAGATGAACAGGTGAGACCATTTGAACGTCTCATGAAGAGTTCAATTCAGCAAGGAGTGCTGATGAAGATGGGATCGGTTGATCTCATAGTCTGCCAGGAGGGCATCGGAAGTATCCCATATTGCCAGGTGGGCAGGGATGAGCAGATAAGACTATCTATGGGTCTCATAAACTCAAAAGTGAGTTGGAATCAGCCAGAGGAGATGACAAAGAAGATGGATTTAGATCAACATGTGCAACTGATAGAGGAGGAAGATCAGGATGACATTTTGATGATTGGGGGAATTGGAATATTCCTACCATTTTCCCAGGAGGAGGCTGAAATTGGTGTTGCAAATGCAGCAACAACAGAGGAACAGTCACAGCTGACGATGACTGTCAGGGAGGAATTGGAGCAGATATCTGAGACTGCCCAAGCAGATGAAGAAGAGAATGAGCATTCTGAGGAATGGCTCAATGACTTCAACCAGGAAGCTGAGAGTGTTGTAGCATTAGAGCTGACAGCAGAAGAATAAGCAGAAGCGGAAGAAGAGAGTGAGCATTTTGAGGAATGGCTCAACGCATTCAGCGATGAAGCTGAAGAGACTGCAACGTGGGAGTTTGCAGCAGGAGCAGAAGAGGAAGAGGCAACCAACATATGTTTTTCTGATCTGTGGTAGCAGATGGAAGCCCTGGAAGAAAGGGTGAGAGTGCAGGGAAGGCACATCCAACAGGTGAAGTTGGAAACAAGTAAGGAGGAAGGCGTGGGAGATCATGATGACCTTCCCATGTGCCAGAAATTTTTGCAGCTGAGGAGACTGCAAGAGCCAAACCAGCCACTGGAGCAGTTGGACGAAGTGATCAATGAGATCATGGAGCTGATGTTGGAGTCAGCAGAGACTGCCAGCAGGGAGAGGCTGAGCAGAAGAGCAGTAGCAGTAGCAGCAGTGCAGAAGAAGCAGCAGCAGCAACAGAATGGAGCAGATGAACAACTCCAAAGGATGATTTGGGATCCGAGAGGATCCCAACATCTTAGAGGGGAAGCGCATGAGCAGGAGCTCATGATTTTGCAGCTGAGGAGTATGATGCAGGAGCATCTCTCCACGCAGCCAGCCAGCCAACTAGCCACGTCAGCACGCATGCATTCATATGCTGAAGGGGAGGCACAACCTCATTTGAATTTGATTGAATGTAATTTAATGTTGTAGGTTGGTGAGCCATGGAAGCCATGCCTTTGAGCAGACATTAGGTAGGATCGGCTGAGATCTAGATCCATACGCTGGACTAGACAACCATTGATTGTAATTGAATAGAGTAGGTGAACCTGGAGGGAAGCGCTCGATTGAGCTGCCTCAGGTAAAAGAGATTTTCATATCTCATTTTGAGTGGTGGTAAGTTGTGTTAGGATTTGCATGTAGAGCAGAGAAGAGAAGAGCCAGAGAGAGCTCGAGAACACCTTTGTAAATACAGGCATTTGCCATTTTAATATAAATAGAAGAAGTTTTTCCTGCATGTGTTCTGTCTTATATGCATGTCTGTGAGTGTTCATTATATGCTGTATTTGTGAGTTGTTATCATGCATTTGCAGGGAGTGTGTTTGATTTTAGGTGAAGGTCTTTGAGGTTTCATGCCATGAGGGTGTGACAAAGTGCTGTAGACTCTGAATACCAGTGCACTAATGCACTTTTGAACTCTGAGGAGTCAGACAAAGGCGTGCTGAGGCACATGACTGAAATCAACAATTCAGAGGGAGAAGACCTCAAGGTTGTTGAATGCCTTGGAGGCAGGGCTGTGTAACTGAGACACAGTTGCAGATAGAATCACTGAGGATTCTATAGGGGCTCTACCAGGTGGGCATTGAGCAGGAGCAAGGAGTGCACAGGAGAAAGGACATAACTGTTGAACATTCTGTGGAAGAGGAGAACTCTGCCAGAAGGGCATCAAGACGTTGTGCAAATAGGCACAAGAAAGAAGGGAACTCTTTGAGTTCCCTGGATTGAGGGAGTATCCACTGAGGGATATTCACTGGGTTGTTGAACACCCAGAAAGACTCAGCAATCAATTTTCTTAAGCAGAGACACTACCAGGAGGCATTTATACATTCTCCATCTGTGGGAGAAGGAAGGCAAAATCCCTTAAGGGTTCTGAGTATTCGCGTAAGATTAGGAGGGATAGCACCAGCGAGTGCATCTGAAGACTCTGCAAGGAGTGCAGGAGTTGGAAGAATCCTTCAAGGATTCAGAAGGAGATAAAAGCTCAGGAGGAACAACGTTCTTATACGCGCAGCGAGGCTCAAGGTTGTGGAGCTTGCAGAGGAAGAAGCAAAGGTCGAGGCCTTTGAGGAGTTAAAAGTTTTCTTCCAAGTGCTGGGAAGGAAGTGCAGAAGCTCGAGGGAGCACAACTGCCGTCGGATGGGCTGACAGATCCTAGACTATTAAAATTCTACGTCTAGGAGGTGCATAAGAGGAGCGCGCACAGGAGAAATGATCTGAGCCGTCAGATCTTGGATCATAGTCCCAACAGCCATCAGATCTGCGGAAGCTACAGGGGAGTTAAGCTCTCGTAGATAGAGGAACAGTCCCGACAGCCATCGGAATATCAACACTCGGGAAATCAGGATTCTCGAGGTCGTGTGAACCGGGACATCCAAAGTCTCGAAATCCTGACGAGGATTGGGACCGTCCATCTGCAAGGACAGGTGGCAAAGGATTGAGCGCCGTCAACATATCGAGCA
>SNQJ01S0069079.1:0-11273 GCA_010110895.2 Picea sitchensis | reverse complement strand
AAAGGGAAATTTCCACTTATTCTCTTCAAAAATATAACAAAGAAAAGAGATGTTAAAGAAAGGATCTTTCGCACAACCCAAGCAACATTTGTAACAGAATTTTGAGCAGACATAGTACATGATCTCAAGAAACTAATTAGCTCTAGAATTTTTGTGTGTATACATCTACAGATTCATCCTCACTTTGCTCATACAAATAGCCTTCACCAAATTTCTGCAAATTTATTTTTTTGGGGGGGTGCAGTTGTATATTATATTGTTCAATATATTAACTACTATGCTCACGTTTCTAGGTTGAGGGTGTTTTGGTTGCAGAGAATATGTACAAGACCCCCTTCAAGCCTGTATGTGTGAAATGCAACTCTCCTTCTTTTTCTTCTTCTTTCATAAGTGATGATACAATTGATTGTCTGTGATGCAATAAAAAATGTCCATACATATATAGGCATTGCCTCAATGTTGCCATCCGAACAGTGGGCAACACAACTGTGCATTGTACAATTAGACAACCTCTGTTGCAAGATGTGCTTCCTGGGTTAGAAGAATTTTCATATGAATCATACCTACAGAAAAAGGAAAACAATGTCTACATGTTGCGCGACTTTCGAATACATAGAAAATTTACCNCAGGAAACAAAAATATATCATGTGTGTCTGTAATTTTTCTTCAACACCCAAATGAATTTTTTTCATACTCGAGTTCTTCAGAGTTTACATCTATAGCTGTAAAATTCTCTTTCCAAAGATTTTGTCTCTTCTTGTGCACTTGAAACAACAAGGAGAATCTAATTACAAATGCAATCGATGTTATTATTTTAATGTTTTTTTGCATCTCCCAGTAAGAATTTTTCATATTTGTTGCGGTGTGCAAATTAAAAAAAAATGGTGGCTAGTTGTGGATTTGATGGAGGAGTCAACATGTTTTTGGGTGCCCAAATTGGAAAATTGTTTTCCAACTATATAGCCATGGCAGGATTTCTGCATTTTTTGGGGGTACCCGAATAATAAAAAAAATGTTCTCCAACTATACATTTATGGTATGGTATCTTCATTTTCTCAATGCCCTAATTGAAAAAAAAGGACTCAGCATGGATTGAAACATGGGCTTGAGATTTTTAGATCTTTCTATAGAGATTGGGGAGTTCGAGCATTGGAATTCATACAGGCAGGTGCGATTGTTGGTGATGTACACACAAATAAGATTGTTCAGTCCAGAAATGGGAAGCATGAGAGAAAACCCCATAAAAAGTATCCAACTGTAAATAACTCAGGCCCATCCTTTGAACCATTGAAATAGCTTGCTCCTCTGGGAAGAACCATCAGTCATTTCCAATAATATTGGAAATTTGGCATTGTTAAAACTGGTAGTGATAGACCATGGCACTATCAGAAGAAAATGTCCATAGTGATCTTGCTTAATGGTAAAATAGTAATCGACAACTTTCTTGTTCCCCATTTCGAGGTCTGGTTATAGCTAGCGTATAGTGGTGAAGCTCGATTGGTTTTGTGTTGTCTTGTGTTTGGCAGACTTTTGATCATATCCCATGGCCCTGGTTATTTTCTCATGGGAACATATACTAGATGTAAGAGAAAACCAATGCCACAATGTGTTTTTTTTATATATCAAATTGTTTGATGCAAAGGTCAATGTGTACTTCTCTATGGAACCTTGTGGGGTATTGCTTGACGCCTTATGTGTTCATACGTTTCCTTCTGCCTAAACTTTCAATACATTTTGTGTTTACTTGGTTCTTGGTTGTATGCTTCATTCTAGAAAATTAATAATACATTCAGAATCTTCGCAGTTTTTCTATGATCTTAAAGACTATAGAGGACATGCTTTGCCCTTTAGTATAAGCTCTATGATGCAAATGTAGTATGTGGCTCATTTTAGCACTTAAAATTGTTCTGCTTCCTGCAAACAACACCCGGACTTCCACGATCTACAAATTAGCAAACAAATTCCCCTTTATCTCATTTTTAGCACTTTTTCTTGATCGATGAACTTAGCAAAATTAATCTCCTGGAATAATTTGAAATAAAAGAATATATATTATGTGAAGTCCAATGGAACTATCATATCAACAAGAGGACATTAAAATTCAAATTCATCGTTGTTATACTTGCAGTGAAGATGACAGTACAATAACTTTACTTAAACATCCCAAAATTGATTTTCTTGTAGCTTTTCGACGCTTCTCTTATACAAACAGATCTTGGAAACTATAGGCATGGATCGTTGTATCTATTCCTTGATTGAATAACCTGTTCACATGTTTAATTCACTTCATAGTTACTGTTAAGACCATCAATGGGGCTTTCTTACACCAATTCCCTCTTCTGAAAATTGTCATCCCCTTTCTTTTTTCCCTATTCTTTCCCTTTCTGGTTACTTACTCGTTTTTCAGAAAATGTCTAGGTGCGGGAGTTGGCGAATTCATGTCTTCATATTTCCACTTACTTTTATATCACCAGCCCGACCGACTACTTCCTTGTTTCATATTGAACAAAAATTTTGGATCGCGGGTTCCCAGATAGGTGGGTTCAACATTTTGTTTCCATTATTCCACCACCTGCAAACAGAAACCAGGATTTTGCGATCTACAAATTAGCAAACAAATTCCCTTGTATCTCATTGTTATCACTTTTCCTTGATCGATGAACTTAGCAAAATAAATCTTCTGGAATAATTTGAAATAAAAGAATATATACTATGCGAATTCCAATGGAACTATCATATCAACGAGAGGACATTAAAATTCAAATTCATCGTTGTTATACTTGCGGTGAATCTGACAGTACAATAACTTTACTTAACATCCCAAAATTGATTTTCTTGTATATTTTCGACGCTTCTCTTATACAAACAGATCCTAGAAACTATAAGCATGGCTCGTTGTATCTATTCCTTGATTGAAGAACCTATTCACATGTTTAATGCACTTCATATTTACTATTAATACCATCAATGGGACTTTCTTACACCAATTCCTACTTCTAAAAATTTCCATCCCCTTTCTTTTTGTCCTCTGCTTTCCCTTTCTGGTTACTTACTCATTTTTCAGAAAATTTCTAGGTGTAGGAGTTGGCATATTAACGTCTTCAGATTTCCACTGTTACTTTTATATCACCAACCTGATCGACTGCTTCCCCGTTTCATATTGAACAATTTTTTTGGATCACGGGTTCCCAAATAGGCGGGTTCAACATTGTGTTTCCATTGTTCTGCCACCTACAAACAACACCCAGAGTTCCACGATCTACAAATTAGCAAACAAATTCCCCTTTATATCGTTTGCTTTCGCTTTTTGTTTACTTGGTCCTTTTTCTGAATGTGTCCTTTTTCCGAATGTCTCCTACTTTTATATATAGCACCCGAAGTTCCACAATATACAAGTTGACCCTCAAAATCTTTCATTGTCTCATGTTCTGTGTTACGCATTTTGCATTCAATAGTTGGGGTAGATACAATTTGACCATCGGGCCCTCACATCTCCTGAGTAGATCTTGTGGCCATGTTTTTAAGTACATCAATATTTCCTATTCCAAGTATGTCTAATGATTTTATATCACGATTCCAGCCAACCACTTGTCCATTGCATACTTGACCACTATTACCATCATTGGTTCCTGTCCATGCTTGCTCAACATTACGCTTCCATTGTTCCGCTACGTACAAACAACACCAAAAATTCCACAATATACAAATTGATGGCCGAAATCTGTCATTGTGAAATACAATTTGACCATCGGCCCCTCACGTATCCTGAGTATATCTTGTGAACCTGTTTTTGAAACCTGCCCGACCGCTTTCCATACTTGGCCATTTCTTGGAATTTGTTTCGTAGGATGGTGGGTGGATGCTTAGTCACTCTTATCCATCCCCACCACCTTCGTACTTCTCTCTAGATATGCAATTATTAAGCTTTAATGCTAGTAGTTCATCGTGCAGGAACCGTTAAGATTGTCATTAATGTCTGGAAGGCCGGAGAATATTTGTCATTAATATGAATTAAACCAAGATTTGCGGAGAAGAGTGTTATCCTTTCCAAGTATTCATTTCAAACATGATGCAATATCTTTCGTGCGTCGGTTGATTGGCACCTTTACGAAATCTCTAATTCTTAATTGCTCTTCGCCATCACCACCACCTTCGCACTTTTTTTAAATATGCAATTAGTAAGCTTTAATGGTAACAACTCATTACACACGAACCTTGGAGATTGTCATTGATCGGCGAAAGGCTCAAGGAGATCTTCCATTGATACGCATTAAACCAAGATTTGTGAAGGGTTATATTATCCCTCCCCAATTTTCATTTCAAACATGATCTGGAGAAAACAAAAATTATCGTTAACTTATGGCAGTATTTCCACAACATTTATGTCCAGATACAGTAAAAAACTTCGGCCATGATGGCCAAAGGTTCCAGTATTCCAGGGAATATTCTTACTACTCATCTCCCTCTGCCTAGGAGAAAAAAAGGAGATGGTCCCTTGGTGCACCAAGAGATATATTTCAAGCCAAAGAATTCCAAGGAAACCCTGCTTTCTTAGACAACCTGCCCACCTACATTGATGGCTAGCACAGAGGTTGATGCGATGGATTTTGAGCCGGAAGAAGATGATTTGATGGATGATGATACGACAATGGATGATGGTAATGCAGAGACTGTTCCCACTCCTGCACCCAAATTGAAATCAACCATAATGGGCGGCACTTCCCGGATCGACGATGGCGGTCCTAACAACACTAAAAGAAGGGGTTTCAGAAAAGAAATTGACGTTGAACGCAATAGCCTCTTTGCAGCTCGAAAGTAGGAATTCCAGAGGTCCAAATTAGTTTTTTATGGGTGGAAGTATTTCACTGTAATGAAATGATTTGTTGATGCTCCCATAGATATATTTCAAGAAAAAAAATTATTCAATTGTGGGACCATTGTCCTATTCTATGGATATACAATTAACATCTTAGGGAATGAGGACCATAAATCCCATTGGTGCAAGGCATATTCCTACTAGTCATCTCCTTCTGCCCAAAATAGACTAATTTGGGCCTCTGTAATTTCTCATGCAACCTATGTCCCTAAAGTTTTTGACTGTGAGGAGGTGGTTTCTTGGTGTGTCCTAGCTTTCAGTTTCAGGCTATTATGTTTGCCTTGCAATGTTTTTCGTCTTCTTCTTCACGGGAATCTTGTGAGAACTATCAATTTTACCGTAGGACTATTGTTCATCTACTTCAAGACAAGGATTTGTTCCACTATGGACCCACTCTCATGTTTCTTTGTCGACTCAGGTCTTCCACAAAATATTGATATCGGGGCACCAAACATTGATCCACAGAGGAGAAGACTACAAGTATTTCCTAAAAAAAAAGCATGGTAATCAGTTTTGTATGCATGTTGAAGAGAATCTCGATGGCTCCTGCATGTTGCAAATACTGTGCCTGTTTTTATGGCAAATATGTTCAATGTTTCATCCCAAAGAACTCGGTCCAATTTCTAAGGATAGATATACAATCCTCAATATTCTTTTTTTTTAATGGATTTACTATTAAAAAAATTTCCTTGGAGACTTGGTTGTTGCTTCTTTTCTGGATTTAACACCTCTTCTCATTGGCATGGTTCGATAGTATCGTAGTTCTTTGATATTGTATTTGCTCAAGTAATTTGTTCTAAAATGGAGCAATTAACGATTATATGACAATGCACTGTGTCGATCCATCATGATTTTATGGAAACAAAGATGAATTTCAGACAGTTTCAAACCAACGTTCAATTCTATTCATAATGCAGATAGAACATCGCAAGACCAAATCACAATGTTGTAGCAAGATCGTCATTCTTGTTTCTAGACATGCAATTATTAAGCTTTAATTCTAACAACCCATAATGCAAGAAGTTTAATACTTAAGTTAATATGTTAAATTCATGGAAGAATGTATCAAGAACACAATTACTCCCACAAGTTGCAATAAAATCTAATCTTCAACAAAGCATTTGCTAACAATTACTAGAAAATGATGGTTTTGCAACAATGGGGCTTGTTTGAAACCAATTCCTGCTTACAAAAATTGCCCTCCGCCTTTCTATTTTTCCGCCCGTCTAAATTTCACTTTCCATTGTTCTGTGACCTGCAAACAACACTCTGGATTCTGTGATATGCAGATTTACTTCTGGACTCCCACATCATCCCCTCTTTCGTGCTACACATTTTTCACCGAAATGTTCCGATATATACAATTTGACAGTCGGGGCCTTACATCTCCTCAGAAACCCTTGTCACCCTATTTTGAAGCTCGTCTGACTTCTTTCCACACTTGACCATTTCTTGACATCTCTTTCGTGGATTGTCGAGTTCACAGGTTCAGGAAATTTCCAATTTCTAGTTGTTGTTTCCTATGCCCACTACCTTCATATTTCTTTCCAAGTATATGCAATGTGTATACAACTTCTCCAAAAACATACAGAAAATACCTTGCCGGGAAATGGAATATCTATTGCAGATTTGAATATATTGGACCTTATTTTCCCTCTTCTATACTTAACCAAATTCTCATTTATTTTTCCCCTTTACTCTCTCTTTCTCATTGCTTAGTCGTTTTTCCAAAAATGTCTCAATGCACGCGTTGGCCGACTCACGAGTTCACATTTTCACTCATGCTTTTATATTGCAACTCCGGTTGACCACTAGCCATTCGATGCCTAGCCACTTTTAAGATCGTAGATTCCCGAGAAGGCGGGCTCTATATTGCACTTCCATTGTTCCATGACCTACAAACAACACCCAAGCCTCCGCAATATACAAATTTACTGTCGCACTCCCACATCATACCCTCTTCCATGATACACAGTTTGCACATGAAAGTTTCAAGACCTGCAATTTGACCTTCGTCTCCTCACATCTACTGGGGAACTATTGTCACCCTATTTTGAAGCCCCTATGTCCTCTTTCCATATTTTTCCATTTCTTGGAATCTCTTTCGCGCCTCCAATTCCATACTTACCCAATTTTTCCTCTTGCGTATTCTTGTATAGGGGGAGTGCACTTCCAGTGTTTCCTGACCTGCAAACAACCCCTCGGCTTCCATGATATACAAATTGACTTCCGAACTCCTACATCAGCCCCTCTTCCGTGTTACACAGTATGCACTCAAAAGTTCCAATCAATACAATTTGACCGTTGAGGCCTCACATCTCCTTGAGAACCCTTGTCAACCTATTTTAAAGCCCGTCTGACTGCTTTCCATGGCCATTTCTTGCAATCTCTTTCGTGGATCGTCGGGTTGGCGGGTTTAGACAATTTCCAATTCCTAGTCATTGTTTTTTGTGCCCGCCACCTTCACACTTCTTTCCAAGTATATGAAATAAGTATATAACTTCTCCAGAAACATGCATAAAATATCTTTCCAGGAAATGGGATATCTATTACAGATGTGAATACATTAACCCTTCTTTTTTGTCTTCTATACTTAACCAAATTCTTGTTTCTCTTTTCCATGTACTTTATCTTTCTCGTCACTTAGTCATTTTTCCAAAATGTCTAGCTACGTGGGTTGGCGGACTCACAGGTTCACATTTGCACTTGTTCTTTTATATTGTGACTCTGACCGACCACTTCCCCATTCCATACCTAGCCACTTCTCCGACCGTGGATTCCAGGGTAGGCAGGCACTAGATTGCACTTCTATTGTTTCGTGACCTGCAAATAGTACCCTGACTTCCGCAATATACAAATTCACAACCGGACTCATATCATACCATCTTTCATATTACACTCTACCTATCATCCCCTCTTTCGTGGTACACATTTTTCACTGAAAACTTCAAATACATACAATTTGATCGTCAGGTCCTCACGTCTCTTTTGGAACTATTGTCACCCCATTTTGAAGCTCGTCCGTCCGTCTCTTCAAATTTCTTTTGTGGATCGTCAAGTTGGTGGGTTCAAGAAATATCCAATTCCTAATCATTGCTTCCTGTGCTCGTGCCCTTTGCAATTAGAAAGTAGCAAGTATATATAAGATCTTATTTCTAAGTATACAATTAGAAAACGTTAATGCTAAACCAAGATTTGAGGAGATCTCCCATTAATACGCATAAAACCAAAATTTATGGATGGTTATATTATCCCTTCCAAGTGTTAATTTCAAACATCATGGAATGTCATATTTTCATCGTTGGGTTGGTCCGTTCACAAAATATTCAATCCTCAATTCCGAAAACGAGTCGGACCAACCGTTTCTCTATTCCATACTTAGCCACATTCCTAGAATTCTGCAAATATACAAACCGACCACTGAACTGTCCCATCATGCTCTCCTCCGTTTTACATGTTTTGCTGTAAAAAAATTTGATACATAAAATTTGACCCTCGGACACTCACCTCTCTTGAGTATCCCCTGTAACCCTATTTTGAATCCCGTCCGACCGCTTTTTAGACCTTTTCATTCCTTCCTTTCTCTTCCCTGTCTCCATCACCTTNGTTTATATATATATATATATATATATATATTGTTTCTAAATATGCAATTAGTGAGCTTTAATTCTAATAGCTCATCATGCAGGAACTGTATAGATTTTCATTGATGAGAAAAAGGCTCAAGGATATCTTCTATTAATACGCATTAAACCAAGATTTGCGGTGGGTTATATTATCCCTTCCGAGTGTTGATTTCAAAATCATGAAATGTCGTTCGCACGTCGTTGGGTTGACACGTTGATGAAACCTCCAATCCTTAATTGCTCTTCGCTGTACCCACCACTTTCACACTTCTAAATATGCAATAAGTAATATTTACTGCTAACAACTCATCATGCAACACCCATAGATATTGTCATTAATGAGCGAAAGGCTCGAGGATCTTTCCCATTCATAAGCATTGAACCAACATTTGTGGAGGGTTATATTATCACCTCCAACTATTCATTTCAACCATTGTTTGGAGCAAACGAATGTTCTCATAAACCTATGGCATCAGCTTGACAGTTTTTTCGTGGAGATATAGTGAACATCTTCGGGTACGAGGACTAGAAATTCCAATGGTCCAGGGAATATTCTTATTACTCATCCCCTACCGCCCAAAACGAAGTAATTTGGACCTCTGGGATTGCTCATGTTGGTTGTGTCCCTGAAGTTTTTTACTGTAAGGAGTTGGTCTCTTGGTGCGCTGATAAATATATTTCAGACCAAATAATTATTCGACTACGGGACCACACTTTTGTTTCTTTGTCACCTCAGGTCTTCCGCCAGATGTTAATACTGTCGGAGCTAACATTGACGTTCAAAGGAGAAGATTCCAAGCAGTTCCTAAAAAAGCATAATTACGGGTTGGACCTCTTGCTCGATTTCTTGGAATACCTGATGGAAGTTCCTGAAGATATCACAAGCTTGCAGGTTAGTTCATTTAGAAATCCATTCCGGTAAATTTCTTGGTTGTTTACAAGAATAACGGGACAGGAGTCCACAACAACTATTTCCCACATGGCTCTTTATATTTTGTATTTCACAATGAAGGAACAAGCCATTTTTTATTGGGGCAAGCTAATTTCCCATGAAATCTTTTCCCAATTGTCAAGATTTAAAAAGGAGAAGAAATTTTATATGTCATCCTACTTGTTTTTTACGATAGCACATTGTTTCCAGTTTCCAAAACTGTCTCTATCCAAGAAGGTAAACTGGGAATTCAACCCAGTAACGTTCTGGTACCAGGCCTTGTGGAAGCACAAGGCCTCCCACTGTTTTTAAGAGGTTTTTAATGGCTTTGTGTCTATTTTCAATTTTTTGTTGTTAGGAGAATATGCTCCCCGCATATCTGACCAGGCAACCAGGGTTTTGGACAAGAAGGGGGCACTTTAACATGTGGATAATTACACTATGATAAGGATTTTTGGCTCCAGGGAAAAACCTGCTCTCCTTCCATGTCACATTACAGACAAAATGTTTGTTACAGAAGTAGCAAGGCAATACAACTACTGGTTGCATCTATTCCAAGAGAAGAGAAAAAAACAGTTCATTTCTCTGCCTTGGAAATTCAGGGACTTCGTGTTGAGGAACGTCAACAAAATTGACAAATTCGCAGCCCATTTCATCAACTTGAATCTACGATATGTTGAAATCCTAAGAGGGTTCAACCCTAATAAAAACAATTTACAACATTTACAAACACTTGGCTTTGACAATTCCTTTTTCAAAAAACACTTGGCCGAAAACAGAGACACTGACAACAATGCTCCTGCTTCTGATATCGGTGACCTAGACACAGTGCAAAGAACCATTGAATTGTACAAGCAACAAGGAAAAGGCCCCGGTGAGAAGAGTGTTCGCTCGATGGATACTCCCAAAAGTACGACATCCCAGAGCATCGCTCCAACGACCCACCACAACAACAAAGCAACTCAGAATTCTTCAAACGGGGGAGGAGATAACGACCCTCCTCACCCTAAAATTGATAGTTCTCACAAGCTTCGAGTCGAGAAGAAGAGAAAAAACATTGTGGGAGAGGCGGAAGAGCTCGAAATTGAGAGTGAGAACATGGAACTTGAGCTTGATATGGATAGTGTATTTCGCTACCTTGATCATCCCAGAGACACGATCCAACATAGTCGTCCAATGGACATAGCTGATACCAAAATTTTTGATGAAGATGAATCCTTCGTGTTCCAAAGCGTTGTTTTTGATAGTTAGTCCAAAAAATTAATTATTGAAAAAAAAGATGTAAAAAATAAGAAAGGAAAATATCGTTCATAGGTTAACCTTGCGAAAATGTGGTCGTCCCAAATCTGTCGACTTCACATAGCGACCGCAGATTCTCTTGATGATTCCATTGGAAGCATTGAGGTTGAGAATGCTAGATTGAAGGACTGGGTCAAGGAATTGGAAGAAGCTTTGATTCCTATGCCATTGCTTGCTAATTCTTTGGCAATAGCCATGCCTGCCACCCATGAAGCCAAGATAAAAGGATCCTCGAGCTTTCTCGCATCATGTAGATGATATGTGGAGAATAATATCAAGAAAATAATGGAACTGATTACTGAGGCATGGGAAACATCAGAAACCATGACTTCCCTCGGAACGAGGGCACATAATTTTCTCGAACATTTGCAGGCAGATTTAAAAGATGAAGAACATTTCTATTTAGAAACGGTCCTTCCTTTTGGCACCATTGTCAACAAAATGACAGAAACTAGAAGAAGACAACAAGATCTCCCATCCAAAAACTAGATCACTCAATTAAATGCATGCTGGAAAGAAAAAGTGAAGAACCTGCATCTC
>SNQJ01S0069078.1:59771-75417 GCA_010110895.2 Picea sitchensis | reverse complement strand
GTGGTGGATAAGCTTACTAAAGCTGCCCATTTTATTCCAGTTAAGCTCACTCACAAGGCAACCAACATTGTTGATGTTTATATGAAGGAAATTGCTCGATTGCATGGCATACCCAAGTCAATTGTGTCCAATAGAGATCCAAAATTTACCTCAAACTTTTGGAAATGATTATTTAATGGATTTGGAGCAAATTTGAATTTTAGTACAACTTATCATTCAGAATCAGACGGACAAACAGAGAGGGTGAATCAAGTGATTGAAGATATGTTGAGGATGTATGTGATGGAGAAACCATCAAAATGGGAAGACTACCTACACTTGGTAGAGTTTTCTTATAACAATGGGTACCAAACATCTCTAAAGATGAGCCCATTTGAGGCACTTTATGGCAGAAAGTGCAACACACCAGTAAGTTGGGATAACCCAGTAGATAGAGCAGTGGTTGGGCTAGATTTGCTCAGGGAAATGGAGGAGCAAATGATAAAAATAAAGAAAAATTTAAAGGCTTCCCAGGACAGACAAAAAAACTATGCTGATAAGGGCATAACTCACAAGGAATTTAAAGTGGGAGACCATGTATTTTTGAAAGTGAAAGCCAATAGAAGTTCTTTGAAGTTGGGAAATTGTTCAAAGTTGGCAGCTCGCTATTGTGGGCCATTTGAAATCCTAGAGAGGATTGGTCCAATGGCTTATATGATTGCATTGCCTGCATCTATGTCTGTTCATAATGTATTCCATGTATCATTGCTCAAGAAATATATACCTGATGCTAATCATGTTATTGATTGGAATGTGATTTAGGTGGAGCAAGAAGACACTTTCCAAGTGCATCCGGTATGCATTATGGACCGGAAAATCAAACAGCTTCGGAATCGAGCCATAGGGCTTGTAAAGGTCCAATGGACCTGGTACGATCCTAAGGACGCTACTTGGGAGCATGAGGATGCAATGCAGGCATAATACCCACATCGTTTTGAGGATTTTTGAAATTTTGTTAGATATGTGTGTACTTAATGCACTGAGGACAATGCATTAATAAGGGGAGGGGATTGTAATTTCCCTAGGCCGAACCCAATTGTAAGTGTAAAATGAAAATGTACTTAAGTTGGTGAGATGTTTGATATAATTTTTGTATGCACCTTTCATGGCATAGTGCACACATGTACTGCGTAGTAAAATGAGGAAGTGTGCACATTCCAGGATACCACGCACAATAGCTTAAGTGCGTGCGATTTTGAGGCAAGGGAGCCTTTGTGTATATGTTGTGTTTTATAGGTTGGTGAGCCAGTTTTGTGATTATTAGGTCAGAGAGCCTAGAGGTTAAAGGCCAGTGCACCTACTTTTGTATACGTCTCAGCATTAATACAAAATACATCATTGCGCACAGACCAACCACGATAAAAGAGTATGGGGGACTAAACTCCACTAGTTAGGGAAAGGGTGGGGGATAAAAGTTAAGGAAAAGGGGCTAATCCAGGGAGCTTAATCCAAAAAGGAATATTATATTAATATTTCTTAAATCATAAAGTATGGATAATTATTTT
The DNA here is from genome assembly GCA_010110895.2 of Picea sitchensis. Taxonomy (NCBI): domain Eukaryota; kingdom Viridiplantae; phylum Streptophyta; class Pinopsida; order Pinales; family Pinaceae; genus Picea; species Picea sitchensis. Next base: position 73,873 of record SNQJ01S0069078.1, on the reverse strand, counting down.
ATTCTAAGTTCTTAGGATGGGGACAAGTGGGCCAAAGTAGCTCCCAACATGAAAAGTGTCAAGTTGAGGACATGCATACATATTGTTTGGACTTAGTTCATTTTCGATCATGATTCCTTCCATCATTTAGTGATCCAGTCAATCATCCATGAGAATTCACACACTCATTGAGCTATCCTTCGTACCTTCCTGTCATTGTACCTGAACCTGTATCCATAGCCATACTTGTTTTGTAGCTAGTTAGCTTGGGAGATGGACTGAAGAAGTGGGTTGTCAGGCCCGTGGGATATTGAAGAGGCAGATTGTCAGGCCCGTGAGCATTTTCTCTCTGGGTGAGAGAATTGCTGGGAATTGATTTCCTGAAGGTGCTAAAGTACAACTACAGGGCTCTGAGACTTCTTGTCTGTCCTGTTGTTGAAGCCCAGAAAGGAAGTGGGGTAGTCGAAGGATTGTTGAGTAGAGAAGTGGCACACTTCATGGGGTGGAACATGCATGTGGGGAATGAGAGACTATAGGTTGTTAGTTTGAGTTGGCACTTGTGACAGAGTCTTTCCTGTTTTCTATGATCCATTAGCCTGGTTAGGAATCCCTTTACCCGAGTGGAGTTTAGTCCTAGCTCGGGGGTGACCCACTGCTGAGAGTGATGAGCAGTGTGGTATAAGGCTGGGAGGTTCATGGAAGGTTTGCACGCAGTTGGTGAAATTCTTACCAAGATAAGTGTCAATTGTGTGATAAGTTTACATGTTGCATTGTCATTTAAGTGTTTATTTTTATGGGTTTATCCTATGTGTGTTTATAACTGTCTTTGTATTTATGTGTATTGCCTGTATATGCCACATGTACATGTTTACTATTATTTCAGTATGAATCCGTGCATTTACAAAATGTATTTGTTTGTTTACGTTTATATATAAATTTCCGCAAGAGTTCTGTGTGTATATGTTTTAATTGCATGCAGTTCAAAAAATTTATGTGGCATAGCTCAGTTGGATGCTGGGTATGTTACAGTATGTTGAGAAGAGAACGAAAACGTTTTCTGGAGTAGCATGGACCGACATGGGTGGTTGAGGATGCTACATTTAGGATTTTTGTTGCTAGGTCAATTATGACTTTGGAGTCTCCTTCTATGATTAGACGGCTGAGATTATGGTCCAGAGCCATTTGCACTCCTTTAATGAGACCCCAAATTTCCGCTGAATTGTTGGTGTCATATCCCATATTTTCTGCAATGAGGCTATGAATTTGGCCCATGCTATTCCTTATGATAGCTCCATAGCCTGAGATTTCTGGATTTCCTTTGGAAGCTCCATCAAAGTTGACTTTGTGAAAGCTGGGCGGGGGGGAGGGGTGGAGTGTGACAACGAGAAGCCCCATGAGTTAAGTATCGAGAGCTCACCTGGATGAGTGGGGAAGTCTTCCTAGGTCCACACTTGTAGCTGACGTGCTTCCTGGAGATGCAAGAGGATTGTAATCCACATGAGGGTGGGCTAGGAGGGTTGGGAATGAAATTCCTCTCTTTCCATAGTTTCCAAACAATGAAGCTTGGTAAGAGTTGCCAGGTTCTGTTTAGGATAGGACTTTTGAAATATTTGGGTCCCCAATCCCTGATTGTGCTTATGATACTGTTATTAACTTGTTTAGTTCTTCTCATGAGCTGGGTGGCTTGATTCCAGATTTCCTCACTGAGTGGACAATTGTTTCAGAGGTGCTCCATGGTTTCTGCCTGATGGTAGAAGAGATGGAAAATTGGGAAGCCAATGAAACCTCATTTTTGAAGATTGTCCCAGTTTAAGATCTTGTTCTGAATTAGAAGCCAGAGGAAAGTGGAGATTTTGGGCCAGAATTTTGATTTCCATATTGTTGTCCAGATGCGATCTTTTTGAATATTTTGGAAATTTTCCTGTAGAGTATATCATTCCTTGAGTGTAAAATTTCCATGCGGTGTATGTCCCCATCTAAGAATATGTGGGTATGTGCTTATCCGAATTCGCCTTTGGACTGTTACTTGTTTCCAGTGCTGCGGATCACAATCCATTGCCACTTGGAGTTCATAGTGGTTTGATCTCCAACTTCGCCATGGAGAGTTGTTGGGGGTGTTTGTCCACTGATCTGCCACTTTGAGAGTGGCAAGATCTTGAATGTGATTTTCGTAGGATTGTAGATTTTCTTCCGATTGTAGGGGTGGCAATTGCTGCCAGGAATCCGTATAGAATAGGGCATTCTGGCCATTACAAATTTCCCAAGAAGCATGTTCTTGTATCAGTTGCCGGTTTTTCCAGGCTGTGTTCTAGATGTTGGAGCCTTGAATATTCTCCTGCATCCTGATGAGATGGCTTTGATGCGTATTCGGGGCAAAATTGTATTTCCAGAGTTTTTCCCAGATCTCTGCCAGAGTTTTGATCCATCTCCACCATATCTTTGCGCCCATGGTGTTATTTAATTTGCCAGGGTCCTGGAGGCCTAGACCACCAAGGGATTTGGGCTTACAGACTTTGTCCCAGCTAATTAGGACCCATTTTTTGTCCGGGTTATGGCCATGCCATAGAAAGTTCCTTTGCAAATTCCTTATTTTCTTTATGACGGATTGGGGGGCAGCTAGGGTTGAGAAGAGATAAGTATGGATGGCTTGTAGGACTGACTTTAAGAGAGTGATTCTGGCTGGAAGGTTAAGGGAACAAAAGGTCCAATTGCTAAGACGGTTGGAGATGGAGAGGAGGAGAAGATCCCAGGAGATGTTTTTGGCTGCCAAGTTAGAAAGAGGGAGTCCCAGGTATTGTGAGGGCAGTGAGCAGATGGGAATATTCAGAAGTTGAGAAAGGTGTTGTTGGATTGCTTCAGGCATATTAAAAAAGAAGAGTTGCGACTTGGCCAGATTAAAGGTGGTTCCAGATGCTTCGCTGAAATCATTGAGGATGGATCTCAGTTTGTTTGCTTCTTGAGCTATGGGGTTGTTCAAAAGCATCGTGTCATCGAAAAATTGGCTGTGGGAGGCTGTCGATTGTAACCCGTGAAGAGGGAGGCCTTGAAGTGATCCATTTTGGATTGATGCCTTGATATAGCGTCCTAGGCCTTCAACCATTATGACAAATAGGAAAGGGGAGAGAGGGTCACCTTGCCTTATTTCTCTTATGGGGGAGAAGGGTTGGGAGGGGACTCCATTGACAAGGATTGAGAGGAAGGTTGAGGAGATGAGGTTCATTGTCCAAGAGATCCAATCCTTGTTGAAACCAAAAGCCGTTAAGAGGGATTTCATGTACTGCCAGCTTAATTTGTCAACATCTTTTGATAGGTCAAGTTTTATAAGCATACCCAGAGTACGGGTGCTTTTGAGCGAGTGAATGATTTCATGGACTAGTATGACACTATCCATGATTTTCCTTCCTTCAACGTACCCAGATTGCTCCTTGGAAATGATGAAGGGGAGTATTGGATTGATTATTAGAGCTATGACCTTGGAGATGATTTTGTAGATCACATTACCGAGTGCTATAGGTCTGAAATTCTTTGGATTTTCTACCCTCTCTTCTTTGGGGATTAGGGTGTGGAAAGTGGCATTTAGTGTTGGAATAACTTTGCCAGAGCTGCATGATTCCTCCAACAGCTGCCACACTTCGTCCCTTAGCATTGGCCAACATGAGTGGAAGAAGTGTGTTATGAAACCATCTGGGCCTGGAGCCTTTCCTATGGGTAAATCCTGGATAGCCTGGTCCACTTCTGCTTGTGTTATGGGTGTCATGAGAGCCTCATTTTGTTCTTGGGTGATGAGAGTTGGGATATTTTGGGTCACCCGCTCTATTGTTGAGGTATGGTCCACGTGGGGTTCTGGAAACTCGTGCGTTATTTCTTGACGTGTTAACAAAGTGTTGCCCCACTTGTCTTCCAGCTTTGTAATGCAGTTGATGAAGCGTCTATGGATCATGGAGCGGTGGAAGAATTTGGTGTTTTTCTCTCCCTCTTTGAGTCATTGAACCGAAGATTTCTATCTCCAAAGAATTTCATGTTGCTTCTATCTTTCTTCCAATTGCCTTTTGATGTCACTCTCCTCCTGCTGCTACGTGAGTGTGTGCCTAGAGTGAATGAGTTGCTCCTGAAGGTCCTCTAGGTTTTGTTCCAACATTTTCCTTTCCTAAAAGATATTCCCAAAAACTTCTTTATTCCATTTGCGCACCTGTTGTTTGAAGTGTTTTATCTTTTTCTGGAAGTAGTACATTTTGGTTCCCTTCTGGATCTCCGCATTGCTCCACCAATGTCGGGGTAGCTCCTGGAAGTCCGGGTGGGTGAGCCAGAATTTCTCAAATCTGAAAGGTTTGAGCTTGGGGGTAGCTATTGTATCAACCCAAAGCTAAATAGGCTAGTGATCCAAACTCGCCTTCGGGAGAATGTTGGATTCTACCATTGGACCTTCCAATAAGAGGACTTCTGAGATTAGGAAGCAGTCTAGCCTGCAGGTGATTTGTTGGTGCCATGATCGTTTGTTGGTCCAGGTGTAGTGCCATTGACGTTCTCTATGTCGACCAATTTGAGGTGTTCTATGAGCTCCTGGAATTTTATGCTTTCTTGTTCCAGGCGTTTTTTCCCTCCCCTTTTTTCTTCCAACATGAGGATCATATTGAAATCTTCACCTATTGTCCATCGCTTGTGCTCTGATAAAGAGCCTACATAAGCCAGGCTCTGGAGAAAGAGATCCTTGTCTTGGCTATTTTGTGGCCCATAGGCGTTGGTGATCAACCCTTCCTTGTCCGAACCAATAGCTCGGTAGTGAGTTGTGAGAGTGCTTGGTGTAGAGAAGCCTTGGTCTAGGATAACTGTGGTAGGGTTCCATAGGATATCAAGCCCCCCTGCAATGCCTTTCGAATCCGAGTGATAAGAGTTGCAATTACGCCAACATTTTTTGAGTATATATTCTGTGGTTTGCCTCGCACATTTTGTTTCTTGTAGCAAGAGAATATCAGGGTCTTCAGTATTCACACAGTTCCAAAGAATCCTCTGTTTGGATCTCCCATTTAGGCCTCTGATGTTCCAGGTGAGGATCTTAATTATTAACAGTTTGGTGGGTGGGAAAAGGAGCTCTCTGAGAGCCTTTGTATATGTCCTGAGTTGATCATATAATTTCCTGCTTCTTTTATTAGCTGGTGCTCTGATTTTCTCCCACGTCTTTTGTTTTCCTTTGGATGTCTCCTGGGATTTGGGTTTGGGTCCACACCGATGCCAAGTCTAGAGGTAGCCCCTGCTGATGAGTCTAGGAAAACCTTATGGAATTTTCTGAGTTGGTCTTCTAGTATGGTTTGTAGGTCTTTCTTGTTGAGTGCTTCTTCTAGCCTGTCTAAGTCGATTTCGGCTAGGTCTTGCTCATCCATTTCCATGATTGTATCTTCTTCCCTCTCTGGTTCTTTCCCTATATCTGGATAGGCCTGTGGGTTCGCTTGGTTTCCTTGAATTAGGTGTGCCTGTGGCTGCTAATCTTCCTTTCTATTGCTATGTTCTTTGTCCGTAGATTTTTTTGGGTTTTCCACCTCTTCAGCCTCTGGAATCTGGTTGAGGGATTCAAAGGAGTTGGTATTGGGGGTCTTTCTTCCATTATTGGTGGTGGGTTTTCTCTGTGTCTGTCTTCTTCTATTCTGAACCTAGGTGAATCCCTCCTTTGATTTCTTTTCAACTTCTGTCTTGGGGGGGGGAATTTAGGGGGAAGTCCATGAAAAGGTGCCCATGTTCATGGCATTTCCGACATCTGAAGGGAATGTGTTCATAGTCTATGGTTTGAGCCCATTCCTGGTCCTGGTATTCTAAGGTTACTGTGCCTAACAGAGCTTTGGAGATGTTCATATAGACACGTATTTTTACATATGAGGTGTATTTTCTTTGTTTTGTGGCTTCTGAAGACTTAACATGTTTGCCTAGAGTGTCACCTATGCCCATTAAAATTTCTTCAAACCAGAACTCTTGAGGCAAGGAATAGAGGAGAATCCATACCAGTGCATAGGAAAAATTTTCCTTTTCGAGGCAAAAACAGTCTGTCTAGAAGCACAGGTAGAGACCTGCAGAGTTGTAGAAGTATCAGCCTCCTTCGAAGATGCGATCCTTGTCTTCCAGGTTGTAGAAAATGAATGTGAAAAACCCTTTGGAGCTTGGTTGGAGCTTGTAGTCTCCTTTGGGATTCCACCATGTCTTGATCCAACAGGCTAGGTCCTTTTCCGAGGGCCAGAGGCCTAAGCATTTGCCTATTAGGGCATGGTCTCTCATGAACTGTGCATGCTCCCCTATTCTGGTTGTTTTGATGACGTATCTGGGTGCTACCAGAGCTTAAGGGATGCATTTTCCAGGTATCCAGACCCGAGCTACTTTTGGATGCGAAGATTCTGCATCCATATTTGCCCCTTTGCTTCCATTGGTATGTTCTTGCAGGTATTGTTCTCTTAAGTGCAGTGGAGGTTCAAAGGACGACCGATGTGCACGAGATTTTTTTGGGTCATTTTCTACTATATTGCGATAAGAGGGGGTTTTCACCCCCCCCGTCTACCCTCATTTTGTTGTGTTAGACAAAGTTGCAGAGCAGTGTGTGCCAGTTGCGTATAGGGAAGGTCTGTTGTGAACAGGGCATAAGGCCACGTGTTGCATGAAACCCTAAACATTTCAGAGTATTCCGTCAGTGCTCTCCGCTCTCTCTTTAGACCAACCGTCTCATCGGCTTCTCCTCCGGTTCTTGGTACTAGATATTTTAATAAAATCTAGATATTTATTTTAATTTTAAACATGTATATTTTAAAAAATAATTTTAATTATTCAAATTAAAATGAATAAACTTTTTATAATACTTTTATTTATTAATAATTTCATTATTCTAAAATTTATCTTAATTTTTTATTTTTTTTACAGGAACGGGTATTGGATTGTATTAAAGCCTTGGCATGAATGCCTCTAATCATATTACAAAATGTGAGAGCAAGCCCAGTTTTCCTCTCCTGCCATGAACTCAATGGCCCAGATACTTATAAGCCTTAGATTTCTACATATAGAAAACGATTCAATCTCCGTAATTTTCCCTAACTTGTGGATACAGACGAACTGATTCAGTAAAATGCAAAAAAACATGGAATCACAATTTTTTTTTTTTAAGGAATGGGATCCCAATGTTCATCCCTGTCTCTTAAAAGAGTGCCGACGGAAAGAAGAACTGCTTTATTGTCTTCCGAGTCCGCGTCCTTGTTATTCTCCCTCAACACATGGAATAAATTTAGACTCTGAAAAGTTTTAACCAGAGTTTTGATTCTTGTCACCAATCTTGCAAATCTGAAATCTTTAGGAGTAGAATTGTCCACTATAGTTTTTATAATGGACTGAGAATCGCCAATTACATTTACCTCTTTGATGCCTAGGTCCTTGACTTGCTTGAGGCCTTGGAGCAGAGCCAACACTTCTGCTTGGATGCTAGTATTGTGTCCCAAGCCCCAGACGTAACTATGCTCGATTCTGCCTTCTAGATTCTTAATGACCGCTCCTGCACCAGCTTTCCCAGGATTGCCTTTGGCTGCCCCGTCGAAGAGTAAAGTATGTCTAGACTGTTTGTTAATCCAGGCTGAGAAGTCTTTCTCATTGAGTCTAATTTTCCATTCTTTGCTTGGTTTCCTTTTCCTTACTACAAAAAACTGGAGGCCCAACCTGACGCCCCATTCAAGGTCCCACTGACTTAGATTGGTTTCCTCAAGCTGATCGCCCAAGATTTCTTTCAGCTGATTTTTGATCTTGGTCATGACAAGCTTTGCATCCTGCGCTTTATCTCTAAAAATTCTCTTATTCCTTTCAAGCCAAATTTGCCAACAGATGATCTTTGGTAAGGAGAGCCAGGCAGCCTTGAAACTTTCATTTTTTGGGAGTACACCTAGATAGTTGTACAGCCAATTAGCAAACAATTCAGTGATGGAGGTGGGACAAGTAAAATTGTTTCTCCAAGGGCCCAAAACCTCGTTCCAGATCTCTTCTACGAATTTCCATTCCAACATTAAGTGGCAGACATTCTCTTCATTTTCGAAGCACATTATACATCTGGAAGGCCCATGGAAGCCTCTTTTCTTCAATCTATCCCCAGTCAAGATTCTATTGTGGCACATGAGCCAACATAAAAAATTGATTTTTGGGATGGTCTTGTGGCCCCATAGCCCCTTCCAAGTCGCATGATTAGGAGGGACGTGGGGCTGTTCCAACAATTTTGCATAACCTAGAGCCACAAAATAACAGCCCGATTGAGAGCCCCATCCGCATTTGTCTTGTCTCTTGGCATGGATCAGAGCCATGCCCTTCAGGTGTGCAAAAAAGGTATCACAATCGTGCTTCAGCTCCAATGGCACCTGGAGCTTCTTCCAACTTAGCCAATTACAATTGTCCCAACACGAAATATCCCACAGAGTGTTGAAGCCGTCATTGGACATCCATGCCCGTAGCACATGTAGAGAACTAATTTTGGCAAGAGGGGGATTGTTCATAATGTCGTCTTCCCAAATTTTTATTTCTTTGCCATTACCTAGGATCTAGAACGTGTGGAGATTGATCAACGGGGTGGCTTTAGCACAGAGTTTGAGGAACTGTGATCCGTTTTTTGAGAGTGGACTGTCGAGACAATGTTTCCTTTGACCGCTGAAGTATTTCTTCCACAAAGCAGTTTGCGCCCAACAAGGTTTAGGAGCGATAAGCCTCCAAATTATTTTTGCTCCCATAGCCATGTTTTGAGTGCAGAGGTCTTTGAAGTTCAATCCGACTTCCATCAGGGGCTTGGTGACTTTGTCTTAGCTAACAAGAGGGATTCTCTTCTCATTTTGTTTACCACCTTTCCAAAAGAACTTTCGGATGAAATCCTCCATTTTCCTAAGAATGCAAATAGGATCCAACAAAACAGAGAATTGAAAAATTGGAAGACTACTGAGAACAACCTTAATGAGCATTGATTTGCCAGCAAGGTTGAGCCAAGAGAAACCCCAGGCCTGGATCTTGAGCTTGAATTTTTCTAACAGTGGGAGCCAGTCTCTGCTGAAGGCATTCTTATGGAAGATTGTGAGGCCCAGATACTTGAACGAAGACCAGTTGGAAGAGGCAACAAAGCCCAAACATTTGGAAATGGCACTGAGAGCACTGGCATAAATGTTCCAACAATAAATATGACATTTCCCCTTATTTAGAATGTTGTCCGTAGCATCACAATAATCATCCAACACATCTTTGAATCTTGAAGCCGAAAGCACAAAGGTTGCGCCCAACAACAGAGAATTGTCGGCAAACAAAGCAGGATTTATATTTTTAACTCCTCTTGCAATGTTAAGGCCCATGATCTCTTGGTCTAGCTATTTCTCGTCCAAATAAAAGATTAGAATATAATCTTGGAGGACGAAGAGGATGGGAGAAAGAGGACACCCCTGCCGAATCCCTCTCGTAGCTTTGAAGAAGTTCGCTGCTCACCCATTCACCAGAGGAGTGATCCAAGGCTCAGAGATACAAGCCCGAATCCACTTGATGAAATCAATCCCAAATCCAAACTTGTGCATAAAATCCAAGAGAAAACTGTGTCTAACACGATCGAAGGCATTTGCTAGATCAAGTTTGACAACCATACCCTTTTCTTTTCGATGTAGGCTTGAATGGATCGCCTCTTGTACTAAGATAAAATTATCCACGATCTACCTCCCATGAACAAAGCCACCTTGATTCTCCGAGATAATATTAGGAAGGATACTTTTCAATATGTTGGCAATCACCTTGGTTATCAGCTTGTAGCCAATGTTACATAGAGAGATAGGATGAAATCTGTTGAAGGCATTGGCTCCCTTTTCCTTGGGGACGAGGGCAAGAAAAGCAGAGTTAGTGCTGCCCCCAATTTTCTGACAGGCTTGGGATTTCAAAACCATTGTGTGCAGATCCTTTTCCACTATCTACCAACAATTTTGAAGAAATCTGGCTGTAAAACCATTCGGCCCGAGGGTTTTGTCAGGCTCCATAGAAAAGAGAGCAACGCTTATTTATTTTATAGTGACCTTAGCTTCCAAAAGCTGACTCATCCTGTAGGTGATCTTCGAAGGAACCACGTCTAGGAATTTAGTATTCTGGTCCATCACCCCTTCTTCATTGTAAAGGTTTTTAAAATGAGAGAAAGCTGTCCTTTTAATGCTCATGAAATCATTGTGGGTTATGGCCTCTTCCTTGATTTCTGAAATAGAGTTGAAGATTCTTCTCACTTGGGCTTGCTTGTGGAAGAAGGAGGTATTACTGTCTCCCTCTTTAAGCCAAATACTGCGAGATTTTTGTCTCCAATGTTCTTCCTCTGACAGACATGCCTTATGATACTTTTGATGTAAATTTGCCTCCCTGTCCAGAATTTATTTTGTGATTTTTGCGTTTTCCATTTGTAAATGATGGAGCTCAAGACTGTCTTGGGCATGTTTTCTTTTAGATGCTGGGTTAGGGAGGGATTTGGCCCAACTTTTCAGGACTGCTTTCACTCTTCTGAGATTTTCCTCCCAAACAAAGAAGGAAGAGCCCTTGATAGGCATCCTCCAACTTTCCTTAGCCTTGTTCATGAAGTTTGGGTCCTTGACCCATAAAGGGCTAAATCTGAAAGGTATAGGGCCAAGATATTTTTGGGCCAGGAGTTCAAGCTTGATAGGTTTGTGGTCTGAAACACTACAAGGGAGGATATGCATTCTAGCCTCTAATCCTAAAAGGAGGAAATAACTTTGAACGAGAAATCTATCTAGCCTTGCAACAATATGGCCAGGACCGACTCTTTTATTTGACCAAGTGTACTTACCATTGGAGGGCTTGATGTCGAGCAAGTCCCAATCTTGCATGAGGTCCTCCACCCATTCCCTTGCCGGATTCCTGACGATGCTTCCTCCTCGGTTCTCTGACAAAAGCAAGGTGAGATTGAGGTCACCACCGATGATGATGTTTTCCAGATTCTCTATTTCTGCCAGATTTATGATGGAATCCCAGCATGACTTTTTCTCCCCTACATTTACTGGGACATACACATTGAAGAGGCTAAAGACCTCCTTTGTATCAAGATGCTAGAGTTCCAGGAACAACCAGTGAGAATTTAGGATCTCAGTGACCAATGAGTACTTGCTGATATTCCAAAGAGAACCCAACCCGCCCGAGGCTCCTTGAACAGAGACGGCCTATCCTCCACCTTTATTCCAAAATTTCTTACTTATTTGGAGGAAGTCTTTGTCCTCCATTTTTGTCTCCTGAATTAGAAGAATGTTTGGGGTTTCTATCCTTAGAAGGCTTCTTATGGCTTCTTCTTTCACTTTGCTCCCCATACCTCAGCAATTCCAGGAGACAACCTTCATCACTTACTTTTTTGGGTGTGGTGAGCTCCCTTGGAGCCTTGAGTCTGGTTCCTTGTCATCTTCGAAAGTTTTTGCCAATAGTTACTCAAGGGTTGGTTGACTGCCTTGAAGGTTATCTTTGTAGGTTTCCTGTTCTCTCTTTTCTCGGGCAGACTTTCAACCTCTTGTTGATCTTCTAGCCGAAGTTTGTGATTCCCCTATTTCTCCTTCCTCCTCTGATTCCTCCGAGTCTGGTTCTTCCTCTTCAGCTTCTGTTTGTTTTTCCTTAGATATTTCTTAGGCACTTTCTCCTTTTCTCGGGCTTGAGGGGGTCCCTTTGTATGGGGACGCTTTCTTTTGCATTTCAACCTCCTGGGTTTCCTCTGAAGCGAAGCTTAAGGGCCTGAACTTATTTTCTTGACCATTCAGGGGAGCGCTTTGCCTAGCAGAAGCCGGCTGAGGACCTTTTCCATTTGGAGCCCCAGATTTGGGGGTTTTATGGGAGATATTTGACCGCTTGACCTGATTCTATCCTTCTTCCTTCCCTTTATCTGCCTCTCCATTGCTCGGGCAACCCCTGGCGAAGTGACCATAAACAGGGCATTTCCGACACTTGAAAGGAAGTTGCTCATAGTCTAGCTTTTGCACATGAGTCCAACTGCCGACATTGATTTTTATTGCCTCCAGAAGTCCCACCTCTAGGTCGACCTCGACGCATATTTAGGCACAGTCATATTGATCCTTATTATTTGCTCGATCAATAAATTTACCCAGGGTGTTGCCTATGTGCTTCAGAGAGTCCCGGTTCCAATAATGCACTGGGAGATTTAGCAACCTAACCCACACTGGGACGACCGTTGGAACGTCCACTTCTAGGTCAAAATCCGATGTCCACTTATTGAGATACAAGCCCTGAGGACCCATAAAATAGGGACCATTCCGAAAGATCAGATCTTTATCCTCTTTTGAGGTGAATTTGAACAGAAAAAAAGCCTCTCCCCAAGAAGTATGAGGTTACACTGTTCTTGATCAAAGGCGTCCAATTTTTGACCACCCAGTTCTCCGTTGTTTTTGGAGAGGGCCAAAGGCCAGTGAACTGTCCCACAAGGGCGCGATCCGCTAGGGACAGAGCGACCTGGATCAGTCTCTCAGGGGGAAGGGAGATTTCTAGAATATCATCCATCTTTTTCACGAACTTGGCGGCTTCGGTTTTCTTTCTTTTTGGCAGCGAAGCTAGCAACGAGTTGAAAGAAACCTCAGCTGACGGGGGAGGAGGGGGAGGAGGAGCCTGGGGAGAGCCCAGAACCTCCATGGTAGCGTGTTGGAGCCCTAGCTTCAGGCGTGCGTGAGCTCACAGTTTGACTATAAATTAAAATCGTGTCAAACTAATTTTTTACTACATAAATAGTTACATCTTATTTTTCAGATCATACCATCATGACCAACTGGCCAACACCTAGATCAAGGTTTCACCTCAAACTCTCCATACTTCCAAAATCCACTACCAAATTTACCATCAAAAGTGCTTTTGATTCTCTCTATGGCGAACATGTTACTACCGCCAAAATTTATCTTAATTTTATAAGAATATAAAATTTAATATAATTGTGTTTTTTTTTTAATATTTTCATAATTGAATTCTAATTTAAACATTGTTGACTTTTATTTTCATAATTGAATTTTACTGTGTACTTTGTTGTGTACTTTTAATATTTTCATAATTGAATTTTACTGTGTACTTTGTTCTGTACTTTTAATATTTTCATAATTGAATTTTAGTTTGGATGAACATTTGGAACTCCATATTGTTGACTTCGGTTTGGCCCAAGTTATAAGCAATAATCAACAACTCGTAATCATAACTAGAGAGAATGTAATCATTATGTAAGCTTGAGATAGTAATTCAGAAGTTAAATTTTAATAAAATAAAGTAAGAATTACCATAATTAAAGTTAATGGTATCATGAACATTTCATTTTAACATGATCAACCCTTAATAATATAAAATAACATTTTATTTTATTTTTATAACTAAATTATTTTTTAAGACTTCTTCAAAATTTATAATATAAGTGCAATCTTGAGCCCGCTAGCCCGTGAGTCTGGCTGTCAATTTGTATATGGCAGAACTCTGGGTGTTGTTTGGAGGACACGAACAATAGAAGCGCAAATTTGAGCCCACTAGCCTGGGAACCCGCGATCCAAAAAGTGGCTAAGTATGGAATGAGGAAGCTGTCAGTCGTACTCGTGATACAAAAGCATGACTATAAATGTGAACCTGTGAGTCCGCCAACCCGTGCACCTAGACATTTTCGGAAAAAAACTAATAATAATAAACACAAAGATACAAAATATAATAGTAATAAACACAATTATTATCCCATTCCAAGTTTATTATATATCACCTCATAAAAGAGAACGGAGTTGATCATACAATTAAAAAAAAAAACGGATTTAACATCCTTTAATAATTTTATGTAATTAAATTGTACAATATTAATATTTAATATTAAAAATTTAATATTTGGAAATAATGTTTTTAGATAATGTTAGATAGTTGATAGAGATCACCATCCATCAACAATATCTCTCCTCACTAATTAATAGTTGAATAACTAATTTATTAAAGGATAAAGATTAAAAGAAAACAATTATTGGGTGTATCCCACCATCCAATCTTACACCCTCCCTCATATTTTCAAAATAAAAAACACCTATCACTATAATTTAATATATCACACCTTTTAAATTCAACTAATATATTACTAATACAAACATGCAAAATATAAT
>SNQJ01S0069078.1:31462-59761 GCA_010110895.2 Picea sitchensis | reverse complement strand
CAATCTTACACCCTCCCTCATATTTTCAAAATAAAAAACACCTATCACTATAATTTAATATATCATACCTTTTAAATTCAATTAATATATTATTAATACAAACACACAAAATATAATAATAATAATAAATACAATTTTTTTGTCCCATTCAAAGTTTATTAGATATCACCCAAAATATACAACCAAGTTTTATATAGATGAGAAAGTTGATTAGACATCAATAAAAAGTTATAATCAAAAGTAAAGAGTAAAGTTTTTTTAAAACTTAAAATTAACTATTCTTATTTTCAAATTTTGTTAATTTTATTTGAAATTTAAATAAAATAAATAAATTATTCAAAATAAATTTTGATTTTTACTCAGAATGTATTTACCATAAACTTAAAAAAATTAGTTAAAAATTTTAAAATTCAATTATAAAAATATTAAAAAAAACAAAATTATATTAAATTTTTCATTCTTATAAAATTGAGATAAATTTTATAATAATGAAATTGTTAATAAATAAAAGTATTATAAATTTTTTATTCATTTTAATTTGAATAATTAAAATTATTTAAAAAAAAATACATGTTTAAAATTAAAATAAATATCTAGATTTTATTAAAATATCTATGAAAGCTAATGGTTATATGGAAGTTTGAGACCATAAAAATTTCTCATTGTATTATAATACAGTATTGTTACAAAAAATACAATTTCCGAGCTTTTACAAAATAAGAAATTCACTGTTCATTTTCATAATTAAAGTTAATGGTATCATGAACATTTCATTTTAACATGATCAACCCTTAATAATATAAAATAACCTTTTTTTATTTTTATAACTAAATTACATTTTAAGGCTTCTTCAAAATTTATAATATAAGTGCAATCTTGCGCTCGCCAGTCCGAGAGTCCATCTGTCAATTTGTATATCGCGGAACTACGGGTGTTGTTTGGAGGACACAGAACAATAGAAGCTCACTAGCCTGTCAATTTTTAATTTTGAGCCCGCCAGCTCGGGATCCCGTGATTCAAAAAGTGGCTAAGTATGGAATGAGGAAGTCATCGGCCGAACTCGTGATATAAAAGCATGACTATAAATGTCAACCCGTGAGTCCGCCAACCCGCTCACCTAGACATTTTCGGAAAAAAAAGAATAATAATAAACACAAAGATACAACATATAATAATAATAAACACCGTTATTATCCCATTCTAAGTTTATTAGATATCACCTCATATGGTTGTTCATTTATGTTGGTTTGTATGGCTGGAGAGGAATAAAGTTACTTTCGAGGACAAAACACCTTTGATTTGGGATGCGATTTGTAAAATTTTAAGAGCACAAAGTCCCTGCTCCTCTCCACAAAGTATGAGTTCTATTAGATGGAGTCCGATCTGCTAGTGTTTAGATCATACTATTGCCTTTTTTGATGGGGCTTCCATTCAGGGTGGATCGATCTGTGGTGTTGGGGGAGTCATAAAGTTCCCAGATTTCCAAGTTTATAGATGGCATTTCAATGGAGGGATCGATACAAACTCCAAAGCAATGTTGTTGGGGGCTTGGGTTACTCTAACCCTTGCAAAACTATGGAATATTCCAAAGATTCAAGTATTAGGATATTCTAAGATGATCATAGATTGACTCAACCAAAAAACCAATTTAAATGCTATCGACATTGAAGGATGGAAGCGCAAAACCAAGGTATTGTCTACAAACTTCCAAGAAATCAGCTACAAACATATTTACAGGGAATATAATAAAGAAGCGGATCACCTCTCCAAACAAGCCTTGCTAGGTCCTACAAGCAAATTAACCTACTATATATGGGAAAATGGGAAGGCTGGTCCACTTTTCCATCTAAAGCTATTCTAACTTTGGAGTTCCTAGTTATATATTTTGGAGTTTTTGTGTGGTTAGAGTTGTGATTCAAGGAATCACTGTCCTTAACATCATGAGTGGTTTGATCTTTTTTGTAATTGGTCTATTTTGAGGACTGATGTCTGTAATTCTCCTTATTTTGGTTAGCACTTGCTGAGTCATTAGGGACAAAGGGTAAGGGACCTGGGTTTGACTATTTTGCAGTTTTTGATGGAATTGTGGGATCTCCCATTACTGAATGGTACTTGTTGATGTAAATGAGATTATAATCTAATATAATTTCGAGCGAATTTTCTATTGGAAAAGATATCACCTCATAAAAGAGAACGAAGTTTATATCGATCATACATTTAAAAAAAAATGGATTTAACATCCTTGAATAGTTTTATGTAATTAAATTTAACAATATTAATATTTAATATTAATAATTTAATATTTGGAAACAATGTTTTTAGATAATGTTAGATAGTTGATAGGGATCACCATTCGTCAACAATACCGTATTATAATACAATAGGGATCACCATTCGTCAACAAAATTTATGTGCTAAGGTCCAAATGAAGAAGTCCACTTTAGGAAGACTTCTGACTTGCCATATTTCTTTCCAAAGTACCGGATTTCCTGGGGTCTGGGGCACAACAGAGAGGATTTTGTAGCTTGCTGCTATTGAATAGTCCCCTGACCGTCATCCCCAGCCTCGTTGGTCCATGATTCTTTTGGAGATTGGGGATTTCCCTTGAAGCAAAGAATTCAGAAGCTCTTTTTCGCAATGCAGCTGGGGGAGGCAATCAGGGAAGACTCAACTCTCCCAGTCTTTGGTTCTGTCGCTTTGCCAATGGGAAATATCCCAAAGGGTACTAATATTTTGAGCTTTTAGGGAGGCTTCAAGGATATCCATGCCAGGTATAATATCGATCAGGGGGTCCCCCATTATGGAGTCTTCCCAGATTCAGATTTTCTTCCCATTGCCTAGATTCCAAATAAGAGCAGGAGCAAAGAAACTGTGCGCTTTTGAGTAGATAGAGAAGATCAGAGAGCCATGAGTGGTTTTGGGTGGTGCATATAGACATCAGAGCCTCGAGCCAAGAAAATATTTCTTCCAGATAGTTGTTTTTCACTAGGAGTGCCTCCCTGACACTACATTCCAAAGCAGTTTTGCTCCTAGGGCCAAATTTTGGATGTGTAGATCACGGAGCTGAAGACCACCTTCAGGGATCGGCCGAGAAATTTCCCCCCAGCTGACTAGTGGGAGTTTGTTGTTGTTGTTTTTTCCTCCTTTCCATAGAAAGTGATGCAACAAGGCTTCAATGTTAGTGATAATGTCTCTTGGAGCCAACATAATTGAACATTGATAAATAGGGATGCTTGATAGGACATATTTTATAAGGACTAGCTTACCTGCTGTAACATCCCCAAGCTTCGTGCGAGAACTAAATAAATTTTCTCGTTCATGAGCCAGATTAGCTCTTCAATTTCCTGTTGAAATCCCGCTATTTGATCCTCAGGCCCTATTGAAAGCCCACCAGCGTGAACATGCACAAGGCGCAAACTTCACCTACGTGACCACAGGTTGTGACCGCACGCCTAAAAAAGGTGTTTCACATTTCGGTACTTCGGGACTTCTGCATGCAAGTCAATCCTGACTCCTGTTTCCCCGAATCCTCGACCTCCAGTTTCTCTCCAAGGCCAGATCTATGGACCTACGCTATCCCCTCGATCGACGACTGTGATCGTGTCGCGATTTCACGTATCGAGATAATGAACGTGATCCATCTCTGACTCTCTGTCCCCCGAAATCCCGATCTCCATTAGCTCCTCCCTTGATCTTCCACCCATACGAGCGGTCGCCACGACCTGGGGCTTATTCTCCGAACTCGTCAGGGACTTTGCGTTTCGCGAAGTTGGAACACAACCCAATGTCTATCTTTTGAAAGCCTGATCCCCGAAATCCCGATATCCCCTCGCCCAGATCAACGGTCATGGCTCTCCTATGATCTGATGGTTCAGATCAAATCCTGAGTTCGGGTCTCGCGAGTTCACAAAACTCTACCCTTTGACTTCCTTCAGCAGCGAGTCAGCGAAATGCTGATCCTTCGCCATGTGTCCTCTGCCGGTGGACGGTTCTGATTACTTCGGGACTTTCAGGACTTTGACGAGTCCACTATGCCGCCTACACAAGGGTTAAGATCGACGGTCAAGGTAGCTCCCGATGGATCCTATGATCTACGGTCTCGGTTCCATCGCTACTGGCAAAGACTGAAGGGGTCGAGGCGTTAACGCCTGAGCTCCTCCTCTAGATTCATTGGTCCTAATAGACTTGGGATACTTCCAAAAGGATCTCATCCATTTGCCTACCAAACGAAAGGATACTCCCTTTCGATAATTTGACTCACTATCCTTTCTAAACTCAGGCAATGAAATCCAACCTCTCAGGGCTTTGAGCTTCCACAGCTCTGAAACCTTCGAAAACTAACTCCTTCTTGCGCAGGGTTCCTAGATCTAGGTCACCTGAACCTTTAGATGATTCTTGGGAAAATTATCCCTACTCTTAGTGCAGTTTCTGGATAAGGGCTCGGGTGCGTTTCAAAGTCCCTGGGCTACTAACCTGAATGAAGTGGCTTCCTAACTCACCGAGTTAGGAAATATGACACCGGGGCAAGGTAAACTCGTGGGTTTACCATAGCGGTAGCCATACCAAGTAGCTTATTCCGACTCTGAGATATGATGCAATTCCTCGGGGAAGGTGCTTTCGAGGGATTAAATTAGAAAATCATGAGAATCAAGAAGATGAGACGATTCTCAGTGGAACAAACTCATGCTCCAGACTTAATCATTTTTTACAGAAACTAACTATGGCATATAAGTATACACATGCATCCATTACTTCCAATCTAAAATACTAGGCAATCATTCAACACATAAACCATTTATGGGCATAGAAACATAAGCATGTATCCATGATATTCAATTCAAAATACAAGGCATAAAACACTTATCAGATCCTCAGGGCGTGATACGACTGCTGAGAGGGTTGCTCGTTTCCACCCTACCATAGGCTTACTCACTCCCAATGGATTTATCACTAGCCACCCCCGAGCTTAGACCACGATGCTCTGAGATTCAATCTCTTACTTCCAATTCAACAGAAGTTAGGGATGAAGGTTACTCTCCTTCTCCCTATACAAAAAAATAGACGAGGACGAAGGTTACTCTCCTTCTCCTGTGTTCAGAACTCCTTCTGATTCCAGAGCTTAGATTCTATTCTGCGATCCCTTTTTGCCCCACCCCCGCACTTCCTTTCTTGCATGCCTCTGCAAGATTGCATGTGGCGTGAATTTTTCTATCTGTGGCCAGGTTTGAGAGCTTTACAGATGGGAAGTCTGCCCCATCCCCTCATTAACTCTTGAGGAGCCTCCCCACCTACCATCCTGATAGAAATTCATTCCTGGGTCAGAGAGTTGTTTTGGTCTTGAGAAAGTAAAAACCAGTAAGGTACTGGTTTGGTGGAAGTTAACACAACTGTTCCGGCTCCCTTCCACCACCTTTTCATTATCCATTTTGGTCTCTTTTAGCACTTCCCTTTCCCAGTAGTCATGCAACACATATTCATAACATAATTTACATTCATCGAACTTTTATACAAAGGTCCATCAAATCAAATATTCACACCTTCGAGTTTGCCATAGTTCCTGACCAATATAGTTATATTTACAGAACAGGGGAAACGGGGTGTTACAATTCCCTCCCCCTTAAAGGAACATCATCCTCGATGTTCTATCTATCAACATGATGGGTATGTACAGAAGTAAACAAAATCGGATATGTCTGCTTCATGGCATCTTCCATTTCCCACGTAGCTTCATCTGGGCCAAAGTGTTTCCATTGCACATTGACATGTGCAATGGTTCGGTTCCTGAGTGGGATTTCCTTCCTGTCTAGTATGCATTGAGGTTCTGGTAGGAATTCTCCCTCCGGTTCCACCTAGATAACATACCAGTCAATTATATGATTAGAATCATGTACATATTTCTTCAACAATGAAACATGGAAAACATTATGTGCTTTTACTGTGGGAGGGAGTGCTAGCCTATAGGTTACAGGTCCAACTCTATTTGGAACTTCAAAGGGTCCACAATACCGAGGTGCCAACTTGGCACAAGCTCCCATCCTTAGGGAAATATTTATGGGCCTAACTCTGAGATAGATGAGGTCTCCCGTCTTGAATTCTCTGGGGGTTCTCTTTCTGTCGACGTAACTTTTCTGTCTGTTCTGAGCAATTTCCAGATTTTTCTTTATCTGAATCACTTGTTGTTCCATTTCTTTCAACATGTCGGGTCCAATAGTAATTCTGTTTACGGTATCACTCCAATTGACTGGAGTGTTGCACGACCTACCATAGAGGACTTCGAAACGACTCATCTTCAATGATTCTTGGTAGCCGTTGTTGTAGGAAAATTCCACCAGTGGTAGGTAATCTTCCCACTTTTTAGGTTGATGCATTACATGCATCCTTAGCATGTCTTCTAATATTTGGTTCACTCTTTCCGTCCGTCCATCGGTTTGAGGATGATAGGCGGTGTTAAACAATGATTTGGTCTCTAGACCAATGATCAAGGATATCCAAAAGTTTGAAGTAAATTTCGTGTCTCCGTCATACACGATTTCCTTAGGCATGCTGTGTAGTCTGAATATTTCTTTCATGAATATGTTGCCAATATCTATTGCCTTGCAATTCGATTTTACGGCAATAAAGCTAGCGGACTTGCTTAATTTTTCCACCACTACCATGATGGCGTCATTCTATCTAGTCGATGTTGGTAATCTGGTGATCAAATCCATGGAGATGGTTTCCCATTTCCATTCCGGGATTGGTAGAGGTTGTAATAATCCTACTGGTGGCAGTGATCATCTTATGGTATCTTGGGTGACCAATATATGGTATTTTATGTAGTTCATCCATTATGAACCTCTTCAAGTTGTCACAATCTGGAATATACAATCTGTTTCTGTAAGTTAGCAGACCTCCATCTAGCATCTGGTAGCCTTCATACTTTAGCCCTACGGGTTCTTGATCCAGGTACAAGGTCAAGGTCTGGAAGAATGTGTCTGTTTCTTATGCATTCCTGACTCTTTCCTTGACATTCGTCTGGCAGGTGCTCACCGCTGCCAGGTGAATTGTTTTCATACTTCTGTTAAGGGCATCGACCACCTTATTTTCCTTTCCTTTGATATGTTTGATTTCAAAATCAAATTCGCTAAGGAGGGCCATCCACCTAGCTTGTCTAACATTGAGTTTTGGTTGGTCAAACAGGTGTCGCAATCCACAGTGGTCTGTCATAAGTACAAATTTCCTACCCAGGAGGTAATGCCTCCACATTTTTAAGGCGTGCACTATGACGACCAAATCTAGATCATGGGTCACATAGTTGACTTCGTGCTCATTCAATTTTTGGGATTCATAACAGACTACGCTTCCTTCTTGCATAAGGACTCCTCCGAGCCCTTCCTTGCAGACATCTGTGCACATGAGGAAGTCATTTTTGGGATCGACGATATTCAACACGGGTGCGTGGGTCAGAAGGTATTTCAGGGATTGAAATCTTTCTTCACATTCTTGTGTCCATATGAATTTATCTCCCTTCTTCTAGAGGGCAGTGATTGGACAACCAATCGTGGAGAATCCTTTTATAAATCTCCTATAGTATCCTGCTAAGGCCATAAAGGATTTGATATCCGAAATGTCCTTTGGGGTAGGCCATTCCATGATAGACTTGATCTTGTCAGGGTCTACTGTTACCCCTTCTTCAGATATGACATGGCCCAAGTAATGTATTTGCTTCTGGAAAAAATCACACTTGCTAAATTTGGCATAGAGCTAATGTTCTCTTAGCACTTGAAGCACACGTCTAAGATGTTCCTCATGTTCCTCTCTATTCTTGGAGTAGATTAAGATATCGTCAATAAAAACCAGTACANATATCTCGTCTTGAAGGTGGTTTTGTGGATGTCTTCACCCTTGATTCAGACTTGATGGTATCCAGATCTCAAGTCAATCTTTGAGAAGAGGGAAGAACCTCCCAATTGATTGAACAAGTCCTCGATCCTGGGTAAGGTGTACTTGTTCTTTATGGTTACCTTATTGAGTTGTCTATAATCTATGCACAGTCGGAGGGTACCATATTTCTTCTTCACAAAAAGGACTGGTGCTCCCCATGGAGACACACTGGGTCGGATATAGCCTTTGTCCATCATTTCTTTTAATTGTAATTTAATGTCAGCTAGCTCGAGTGTGCTCATCCTATAGGGTGTCCTAGACACTGGCACAGCTCCTGGTGCAAGTTCTATCGAGAAGTCAATGTCCCTTCTTGGAGGTAGATCCAATACCTCTTCTGGAAACACATCTCTATATTCTCTTAGTATGGGGTGGTCTTCGAGGATTGGTCTATCATCCTCAATTGATTTCAACACCTGTATCGCATATAGTGGACATCCCTTTCTGCAATACTTTCTCATTTGAAGGGATGATATTTGTCTCACCGAGACAGGTTTCTGGATCCCTTGAAGGGTTATCCTTCTCCCTTCTTCACTTACACATTCTAAAGTTTTATGGTAACAGTCCAATCTGGTTTTATATGTGGCTAGCCAGTCTATACCAATCAACATGTTATACGATCCTAGGGGTAGTATGCTAAGGGTTGCTTGGGTGGGGAATCCACCCATGGTGAATTCGCAAGCCGGTATGACCTCCGCTACCTTTCTTTTGGTGCCAGTGGTTAATTGTACCAACCATGGCTTGGCATGTTTATGTGGCTATAATTTACACTTATCAACAACCTGAGGAGCTATATAACTCAAATTTGAACCAGGATCAATTAGAATAGACACTAGATGGTTGGTGATCATACCTTCCATCTCCACCACTGAAGCTTCATGGTCGGCTTGTTTATTATCCACGGCTGCATAAATTCGTGGCATACTCCTGGCCACGTCATTGATGGTGGTAGCTTCTTGGACATTGTAAATTATCCTATTGTTCTGTTGTCAGTGCGGACAGTCCCTCAGTAGATGTTCTTCTCCACAACCCCAACATTTCAAGGGTTCTTTCTTTGGGTTATCAATCTTTCTTGGGGTTGATCCAAAAGGTTTATTTCTGCTCTGGGAGGGGAAATTCTGCTGGTGTACACTTTGGGTAGGAAAGTTCATCCTTGAATCCTTCTTATAGTTTTTAAATCTTGGGGATTTAAACCCCTTTTTCTGGAACCCCGAACTATTCTTCTGCTTCCAACCTTCGCGAGGTTCTGGCCGAAGCCCAAACTATTCATAACAATATCTTGCCTTTAAGATAGTGTCTTCTAGGGTCTTTGGCTCATCAAACTCAATCCTGTTATGATAGTCCTTAGGTAGGCCATTGGTGAATCATTGCACCTTTTCCTTTTCTGCTTTTATATAGGGTACGTACCTCAACAACTCAAGGAATCGGCTGACATATTCCTATATGGTGAGTTGTCCCAGCTTGAGTTCATAGAACTCTTTAGTATTTTCGTTGAAATACTTTTCAGATAGATTCTTCTTCCTGAAGTATTTTTCAAATCGTTCCCAAGATAGGTCTTCTTCATGAATCCCTTTCAGATTCTTAAGGTCTTCCCACCAAATGGAAGCCTTTCCATTCAGGTTGAAAGTGGCTACTCAAGCCTTCAAGTTTTCTGACAAGTCATGGACTCTGAAATACTTCTTTAGTCCAAGCAGCCATGCCTCCGTTTCCTCTCCCCTCTTTATATGACCATCGAAAGAGGGTGGTTTGGCCTTCTTGAATTCTTTGAGATTATAGTTTTTGGGATGCTTTCGTTTCTTCCGTTTTCTTCAAGAATGTGGACTAGTTTTGCTACTAGAAGATCCCTCCAAGTCGTCAGTTTCCTTTCCAGAGGAATCGTCCAACGCTTGTCCCCTATCTCTGGGGTGGACCTTTCTCAAGGTGCTCTTCCCAGTGTGGCCACTTAAAAGACCACATTTCCATATCTCGGGTGGACTTCAACTCCTCTTTGTCTGTCATCGGTCCACGTAACTAGTGTCAAGCTCATGTTGTAGTTGTCTTTGTATGTCAGATAAACTTTGCAGCAAGACTGCATTAATTTCTGTTTTCTTCTCTTTCTCTTTTATCAACCTCTCGTTTTCGACCTTGCAGCTTTGTAGTTTGTCCATGAGACTCCTCATAGTCTCAACTAGATTCGGAGGGGTCTCTACCACCCTCCTTTCGTCAGAATCTTCATCTTTATTGTGGGAGCCATCCCCCACTTCGTGGCGTGTCACCATTCTATACGTTTGCAGTTTTCTGTGGTTGATCGTCCGATTGCGTGTAGAAAAAACCTTTTTGTTAGCTAACATTACATTCATTCATAACCAGCACATAATTCATATTTCTTAAATGCATACACACATAGCAGTAAGTTGTCATTCTTTCTATAACAAGGGCTTAACCAACCTTTTTAGGAAGGGAGTAAGGTAAGATGTCACTTTTTAATGTGCTCATCCATGAGCCCAAACATGCCGAGTGTTGTAACCATGCTCTAATACCAATTTGTAACACCCCCACACTTCCTACGAGAACTAAATAAATTTTCTCATTCACGAGCCACATTAGCTCTTCAATTTCCTGCTGAAATCTCGCTATTTGATCCTCATGCCCTATTGAAACCCCACCAGCGTGAACATGAACAAGGCATGGACTTCACCTACGTGACCACAAGTTGTGACCGCACGCATAAAAAAGGTGTTTCGCATTTCGGGACTTCAGGACTTCTACATGCGAGTCAATCTTGACTCCTGTTTCCTTGAATCCCCGACCTTCGGTTTCTCTCCAAGGCCAGATCTATGGACCTACGTTATCCCCTCGATCGACGACTGTGATTGTGTCATGATTTCGCGTATCAGGATAATGAACGTGATCCAGCTCTGACTTTCCGTTCCCCGAAATCTCGATCTCCATTAGCTCCTCCCTTGATTTTCCACCCTTATGACCGGTCGCCACGACTTGGGGTTTATTCTCCGAACTCGTCTAAACTTTGCATTTAGTGAAGTTGGAACACAACCCAACATCTATATTTCGAAAGCTCGAACCTCGAACTCTCGATATCCCCTCGCCCAGATCAACGGTCATGGCTCTCTTATGATCTGATGGTTCAGATCAAATCGCGAGTTCGGGTCTCACGAGTTCACAAAACTCTACCCTTTGACTTCCTTCAATAGTGAGTCAATGAAACATTGATCCTTCACCACGTGTCCTCTGCCGGTTGACGGTTCCGATTACTTCGAGACTTTCAGGACTTTGACGAGTCCACTCTGTCGCCTACACAAGGGTTAAGATCGACGGTCAAGGTAGCTCCCGATGGATCCTGGGATATACGGTCCCGGTTCCATCACCACTTGCGAAGATTGAAGAGGTTGAGGCGTTAACGCCTGCGCTCCTCCTCTAGATCCATTGGTCCTGACAGACCTGGGATACTTTCGAAAGGATCTTGTCCATTTATCTACCAAACGAAAGGATACTCCCTTTCGATAATTTGACTTGCTATCCTTTTTGAGCTCGGGCAACAAAATCCAACCTCTAGGGGCTTCGAGCTTTTGCGACTCCGAAACCTTCGAAAACTAACTCCTTATTACACAGGGTTCCCAGATCCAGGTCACCTGAACCTTCTGATGATTCTTGGGCAAGTTATCCCTACTCTTAGTCGGGTTTTTGGATAAGGGCTCGGGTGCATTTCAAAGTCCCTAGGCTACTAACCCGAATGAAGTGTCTTCCTAACTCACCGAGTTAGGAAATATGACACCGGGGTAAGGTAAAATCGTGGGTTTAATATAGCGGTAGCCATACCAAGGAGCTTAGTCAGACTCTGAGATGTGATGCAATTCCCTGGGGAAGGTGCTTTCGAGGGATTAAATTAGAAAATCACGAGAATCAAGCAGATGAGACGATTCTCAGTGGAATGAACTCATGCTCCGGACTTAATCATTTTGTACAAAAACCAACTATTGTAACACCCTGTTTCCCCTAGTCTATAAATATAACTTTATTGGCCAGGAACTATGGCAAACTCAAATTGTGAATGTTTAATTGGTGGACCTTTGTATAAAGGTCGATGAATGTAAATCCTATTATTTTGTTGGATAATGGAAACATGTTGCGTAACTACTGAGAGAGGGGACATGTTATGAAAACGAGGCCACGATTGCTAATAAAAGGTGGTGGAGGGAACCCGAAATGGTTGCGATAACCTCCACCGAACCAATACCATACTGGAGTTAATGTTGCTCATATCAGAACAACTCTTTGCCTAGAAATGAATCCCTGTCAGGATAGTAGGTGGGAAGGGCCTCCTCAAGAGTTAATGAGGGATGGAGAAGACTGCCCATCGGATGGCTTCCGGACCTGACCATAGACAAGGGGATTCGAGCCACACACAACCTTGCCGAGGGAGGCAAGAAGGAGGATCATGGTGGATAGAGGGGGAAACCTGCGAGAAATGCAGAGACAAAGATCAAGAAAACCTCTCAGGCCCGAAAAAGGAAAACAATAGGAAATTGAGTTCTGATTACGGGAGTGGATATTGAGGGAGGAGAAGGAGAGTAACCTTCGTCCTTGTCTATTCTTGTATAGGGAGAAGGAGAGTAACCTTCGTCCCTAACTTCCATTGAGTTGGAAGTAAGAGATTGAATCTCAAAGCATCATGGCCTAGGCTCGGGGGTGGCCAGTGATAAATCCATTGGGAGTGACTGAGCCTATGTTTGGGTGGAAATGAGCACCCCTCTCAACAGTCGCATCACGTCCAACGGTTCTGATAAGTGTTTTTAATCCTTGTATTTTGAATTGAATATCATGGACACATGCTCATGTTTATATGCGTATAAAGGGATTCTGTATGTTGTGAATTCCTGATAATTAGATTGTAAATAATAAATGCATGTCTATACTTATGCCATAGTTGGTCTCTGTATAAGATGAGTAAGTCCAAAGCATGAGTCGTTTCCATTGAGAATCGTCCCCTTGCCTAATTCTCTTGTTATTCTGGTTTAATTCCTCGAGGGAACTTTCCCTAGGGAATTTCATCATGTTTCAGAGTCGAAGCAAGATCCTCGACATGGATACCCCTACGGTAAACCCATGAGATTGTCCTGCCCTGGTGTCGTAGCCCATAACTCGGCAAGTTAGGAAGGCACTACATTCGGGTCAACAGCCTAGGAATGACTATCCAAGAACCCTTTGAAGGATTATGTGATTCAGGCTTGGAAACCCGGTGCAAGAAGGAGTTAGCTCTCGAATGTTAAAAGTCATGGGAGATTGAAACTCCAAGAAATGGAATTTTGTCACCCAAGTTCAGAAAGGATAGCGAGTCCAATTAGCGAAAAGGGCGGATCCTTTCATTTTCTAGACGAATGGATGAGATCCTTTCGGGAGTATCCCAGGTCTGTCAGGACCGATGGAACTAGAGGAAAATCACAGGCGTTAATGCCTCGACCCCTTCCATCTTCGCAAGTAGCGAAGGAATCAGGACCGTAGATCCCAAGATCCATTAGGAGTTACCTCGACCATCCAATGGAAAGGACACGTGGAGGGTGAATGGAATCTCACTGACTCGCACATCAAAAGAGTCAACGGGTAGAGCTCTAAGGATTCACGAAACGTGAAATCCCAGTTTAAATCTAGGTCGTTGGTCATTCCTACATAATCGCGACCATCCATCGTAAGGGGACAGGTGGCAGCAGATCCGAGTAATCAGAGTCTTGGTCACCGAGAGATTGGCGTAGAGGAGTTGTCAAAAGTCCCGAAACGAAAGTCCCGAAATCACTCCAATCGTTGGATTATGAGTGATGGGTGGTGAAGATCCAGAAGCCATCGAGATTTTGAAACCATAGGCACATAAGGGTGGTGAATGAATGATGGAGGACTTCCAAGAGAGAGTGTTGAAATCACGAGAGCCGTCAGATTGTGATAAGTTGAGAGGTGGATAAAGTGAAATTTCATTCGATGTGTGTAAGCCCAAGAGGATCCGTGGCTGTTGGATCTAGATCAACGAGGACCGTCCATTGTGGAGGATGCATGGGAGAGATCTGGAAGCCACCGGGAATTTGGTCACTAGGAAAGCGAGAGTGAAGACTTCCCCAAAACCCCAAAAGAAAATTGTCGTTTTTAAATCTTGGCCGTTTATTTGCTGAGGGACGGGAGTCGTTGGATTTGACGCCCAACCCATTTCGAGGATTTGAAATCGGGAGTTGGGAGGTGAAGACTCCACAAAAATCCTGAAAAGAAGAAAGCCGGGATTTGATCAGGGCCATTGAATTTGCAGAGAGTTATGGACTGTAGGATCCAGGTCAGCAGACCCTCATGGATCAAAAATTGAGGAATGGTGGAACATTGTCCGTGAATTCATCAAAACACAGGATCACGACGCATGTCTAAGAGTTGGCCCTAGATTCCAAGCGGAGGGTCGTGTGGACAAAGGAGCCAAGAAACCTTAGCCTTGGTTTCAGGTTTCGAGGATTGGGGAACCAAGGTTCCTTGCAACAGAAATCCTGAAATGCGATCCTCTGTAGCACCTCTTGGTGTTAGTGCGTGGTCAGGATGAACAGTTGCATGGACGAAGGCCAAAGGCGGAGATAGAGTCCATTAAGCCCATTCGGGTTTCAGGGATTGAAGGAGTCAGAGGGACTCACGACGGGAATCGCAAAGTCACGAAACCCAAAATACCTTTTTGGGAAAGACTGTGGTCACATAGTCTAAGAATAAGGGAAGGGCTAGCCTGCGCTAGGCCCCGTAGGAGTTCAGGGATTCTGTCCCTCGAGAAAAGCCAAAAAATTTATTTTTGGCATAGTGGGTGTGTGAAAAATTGGTATCAAAGCATGGTTAAAACACTTTGCCTGATTGGGCTCATGGAAGAGTCGCTTAAATAACCCTATATGGGTACTTTCCAAGGAGTGACACCCTATCTTACCTCTTTCTTAAGAGGATTGATTTAAAAATATTATTAGGAAAGGAGTGAAACTTTCTACTGCGTGTGTACATTAAGAAGTTTTAAACTGTGTATTGTTCATGGACTAATAAACTGTTAGCTAACTATATGTGTTTTGGCAACACTTGAATAGTCAGTGAACCACAGGAAGACACCAACCCTAAAGGATGATGACGTGCCATGAAGTGGGGGAAGGCTCCCACAATAGAGACGAGGAATCTGATGAAAGGAGGGTGGTGGAAACCCCTCCGAATCTGGCTGAAATTGTAAGAAGTCTAAGGGCTGAGCTACATAGTTTCAAGACTGACAATGAGAGACTGATAAAGGAGCAAGAGAAACAAACTGAAATTAACGCAGTCTTGCTACAAAGCTTATCCGACATACATAGACAACTGCAACACGAACCCGCAACCAGTCATGCGGACCGATGACACAAGAAGAGAGGTCAGAGTCCACCTGAGACCCGAAAGCATGTCTCCATAAGTGACCCCGCTGGGAGAAGTACCGTGAAGAAGGTCCATCCTAGAGGCAGGGGACACTTATTGGGAGAATCCTCTGGAAAGGAAGCTGATAACTCCGAAGGGTCCTCTATTAGCAGGGCCATCTCGCATTCTCAGAAGAAAGGAAAGAAACAGAAGCATTCCAAAACCAGTGGCCCTGAAGAGTTCAAGAAATCCAAACCACCCTCTTTCGATGGAGAGATAAAGAAGGGAGAAGAGGCGGAAGCGTGGCTGCTTGGTTTAAAGAAGTATTTCAGAGTCCATGACTACTCTGAAAACTTGAAGGCTCGAATAACCATCTTCAACCTAAATGGAAAGGCTTCTATATGGTGGGAAGACCCGAGGAATGTGAAAGGAATCCACGAGAAGGAATTGTCATGGAAACAATTCGAGAAATACTTCAGAAGGCAGTATCTGTCAGAAAAATACATGGATGGGAAAACTAAAGGATTATATGAACTTCAGCTGGGACAACTCACCATAGAGGAATTTGTCAATAAATTCCTTGAACTAATGAGGTATGTACCCTACATAAAAGATGAAAAAGCAAAAATGCAGCGGTTCATTAGTGGGTTACCTCAGACCTACCGGGACATGATTGAGGTTGACGAACCAAGGACCTTAGAAGAGACTATCCAGAAGGCGAGGTATTGTTATGAATATATTGGGAGCAAGACAAGACCCCACGAGCACTGGAAGAAAAATAATAGTTCGGGGTTCCAGAAGAAAATGTTTAACTCCTCAAGATTTAAGAACTATGGAAAATATTCTAGGGGGAGCCTTCCAGCTAGAAGTGTATATCAACAAAATTTCCCTTCTCAAAGTGGAAATAAACCTTTTCAGACAGTCCCAACAAAGACCGATAACCTGAAGAAGGAACCCTTGAAATGATGGGGTTGTGGATAAAATCATAGGTTGAGGTACTGCCCACACAGACAACAAAATAGTAAGGGGGTCTACAATATCCAAGAAGCTACCACCATCAATGATGTGACTAGGAGCATGCCACGAATCTATGCAGCCCTGGACAACAATCAAGCCGACCATCAAGCTTCACTAGTGGAGCTGGAAGGTATGATCGCCAACCATCCAATTTCTATTTTAATTGACCCAGGTTCTAATTTGAGTTAGGTAGCCCCCTAGACCGCCGCTAAGTGTAAACTACAACCAACTAGTCATGTTAAATCATGGTTGGTACAACTAGCCACTAGGGCCAAAAGAAAGGTGGCAAAGGCTATACCAGCCTGCCAATTCTTCATGGGTGGATTGTCCACCCAAGCGACCCTTAACATACTTCCCTTGGGATCTTACGACTTGTTGATTGGCATGGACTGGTTGGTGGCTCATAAAGCTAAAATGGACTGTTACCATAAAAATTTAGAATGTGTAAATGAAGATGGGAGAAAGATGGCCCTCCAAGGGATTCAAAAGCCTGTCTCAGTGAAACAAATATCAACCCTTCAAATGAAGAAGTATTGCAGAAAACGATGTTCCTTATATGCAATACATATATTGGACTCCGGAGAAGGTAACAAACCAAACCTAGAGGACCACCTCATATTCAGAGAATACAAGGACATATTCCCAGAAGAAGTACCAGGTCTACCTCCGAGAAGGGATATTGACTTCTCAATAGAACTTACACTAGGAGCGGTACCAACATCCAGAACGCCATATAGAATGAGCATGCCAGAGCTCGTTGAGCTCAAGCTACAGCTAAAGGAGATGATGGATAAAGGCTACATCTGACCCAGTGTGTCTCCATGGGCAACGCCTGTCCTATTTGTGAAAAAGAAAGATGGCACCCTCCGACTGTGCATAGATTACAGGCAACTCAATAAGGCAACCATAAAGAACAAGTACCCCTTACCAAGAATCGATGACATGTTCGACCAATTGGGAGGTGCATCCATCTTCTCAAATATCGACCTAAGATTGGGCTACCATCAAGTCCGGATTAGGGATGAAGATATCCACAAAACAACCTTCAGAACGAGGTATGGTCACTATGAATTTGTGGTGGTTCCATTTGGGTTAATCAATGCCCCCGCCACTTTTATGTGCTTGTTGAATGATGTACTCAATAGATTTTTAGACAAATTTGTATTGGTTTTCATTGATGATATCCTAGTCTACTCCAAGAACAGGGAGGAGCACGAAGAACATCTTAGACTCATACTTCAAGTACTGAGGGAGCATCATCTCTACGCTAAGTTTAGCAAGTGCGATTTCTTTCAGAAGCAAGTCCACTACTTAGGCCATGTCATATCTAAGGAAGGGGTGGCAGTGGACCCTGACAAGATCAGATCCATTATGGAATGGCCTACCTCGAAAGATGTATCTGATATTAGGTCCTTCATGGGCTTAGCAGGATACTATAGAAGATTCATAAAAGGGTTTTCCAAGATTGGCTATCCAATCATTGACCTTTAGAAAAAGGGGGTTAAATTCATTTGGACGTCAAAATGCGAAGGAAGATTTCAGGAACCAAAATACCTCCTGACCCATGTACTTGTGCTAAATATTGCAGACCCAGAAGATGATTTCCTTGTGTGTACAGATGCCTACAAGGAAGGACTTGGAGGAGTCCTTATGCAAGAAGGACGTGTAATATGCTATACGTCCCGGGAATTAAATGAGTATGAGATCAATTATGTGACCCATGACCTAGAGTTGGCCACCATAGTACATGCCTTAAAAATGTGGAGACACTACCTCCTGGGTAGAAGATTTGTGCTTATGACATATCATTGTGGATTGAGACACTTGTTTGATCAACCAAAACTCAATGCCAGAAAAGCGAGGTGGATGGCTCTCCTAAGTGAATTTGATTTTGAAATCAAACATATAAAAGGAAAGGAAAATAGGGTGGCCGATGCCCTTAGTAAAAGTATAAAAATGATTCATCTAGCAGCAATAAGCACCTGCAAAACGGATGTCGAGGAGAGAATTCGAAATGCACAGGAGACATATGCATTCTTTAAGACCGTGAATTCATACTTAAGGTGAGAACCTGTAGGGCTGAAGTATGAAGGCTATCAAATGCTTGAGGAAGGTCTGCTGACTTACAAAAATAGATTGTATATCCCAAATTGTGACGACTTGAAGAGGTTCATAATGGATGAACTACATAAAATACCATATAATGGTCACCCATGCTACCAGAAGATGATCATGACCACCAAGAAACAATTTTATTGGCCTGGACTGAAGAAAGACATAGCTGAGTACTTAACTAAATGTCTAGAATGCCAGTAGGTTAAAGCATAACACTGGCACCGAGCAGGATTATTACAACCTCTACCAATCTCAAAATGGAAACGGGAGACCATATCCATGGATTTCATCACCGGATTACCAACATTGACTAGACAAAATGACGCCATCATGGTAGTGGTGGAAAAATTAAGCAAGTCCGCTCACTTTATTCCCATCAAATCGACTTGCAAGGGAATAGATATTGCCAACATATTCATGAAAGAGATATTCCGACTACATGGCATGCCTAAGGAAATCGTGTCTGACAGAGATACAAAGTTCACTTCAAACTTTTGGAAATCCTTAATGGCTGGTCTGGAGACCAAATTATTGTTTAGCACAATCTATCATCCCCAAACCGATGGACAGACAGAAAGAGTGAACCAAATATTAGAAGACATGCTAAGGATGCATGTAATGGATCAACCTAAAAAGTGGGAATATTACCTGCCACTGGTGGAATTCGCCTACAACAACGACTACCAAGAATCACTGTCCTTTCGAGGTCCTCTATGGTAGGTCATGCAACACTCTAGTTAGTTGGAGTAATCCTGTGAATATAATTACAATTGGACCTGACATGTTGAAAGAAATGGAACAACAAGTGATTCAGATAAAACAAAATATGAAAATCACACAGAACAGACAAAAAATTTACGCCTACAGAAAGAGAACCCCCAGAGAATTCAAGACGGGAGACCACGTCTATCTCAGAGTTAGGCCCAGAAAGAGTTCCTTGAGGATGGGGGCTTGTGCCAAGTTGGCACCTCGGTATTGTGGACCCTTTGAAGTTCTAAGTAGAGTGGGACCTATAGCCTATAGGCTAGCACTCCCTCCCACAATAAAAACACATAATGTTTTCCATGTTTCATTATTGAAAAAATATGTACATGATTCTAATCATATAATTGATTGGTCTATGATCCAGGTGGAACTGGAGGGATAATTCCTGCCAGAACTCTAATGCATACTATACAGGAAGGAAACAACACTCAGGAACCAAACCATTGCACAAGTCAAGGTGCAATGGAAACACTTTGGCCCAGATGAGGCTAGCTGGGAAATGGAAGATGCCATGAGGTAGGCATTTCCGATTTTGTTTGCTCCTGTACATACATATCATATTGGTAGATAGAACATCAAGGACGATGATTCCGTTAAGGGGGAGGGAATTGTAACACCCTATTTCCCCCAGTCTGTAAATATAACTTTATTGGCCAAGAACTATGGCAAACTCAAATTGTGAATGTTTAATTGGTGGACCTTTGTATAAAGGTTGATGAATGTAAATCCTATTATTTATTTGGATAATGGAAACATGTTATGTGACTGCTAAGAGAGGGAACATGTTATGAAAAAGAGGCCAAAATTTCTAATAAAAGGTGGTGGAGGGAACTCAGAATGGTTGCGATAACCTCCACCGAACCAGTACCATATTGGAGTTAATGTTGCTAATATCAGAACAACTCTTTGCCGAAAAATGAATCCCCATCAAGCTGGTAGGTGGGAAGGGACTCGTCAAGAGTTAATGAGGGATGGAGCAGACTGCCCATCGGATGTCTTCCGAACCTGACCACAGATGGGGGGATTCGAGCCACACACAACCTTGTCGAGGGAGGCAAGAAGGAGGAGCGTGGTGGACAGAGGGGGAAACCTGCGAGAAATGCAGAGATGGAGAGAAAGAAAACCTCTCAGGTTCGAAAGAGGAAAACAACGAGAAATTGAGTTTTGATTACGAGACTGGAGACTGAGGGAGGAGAAGGAGAGTAACCTTCATCCTCATCTATTCCTATATAGGGAGAAGGAGAGTAACCTTCGTCCCTAAATTCCGTTGCGCTGGAAGTAAGAGTTTGAATATCAAAGCATCGTGGCCTAGGCTCGAGGGTGGCCAATGATAAATCCATTGGGAGTGACTGAGCCTATGGTTGGGTGGAAACAAGCACCCCTCTTAGCAGTCGCATCACGTCCAACGGTTCTGATAAGTGTTTTTAAGCCTTGTATTTTGAATTGAATATCATGGACACATTCTCATGTTTATATACGTATAAAGGGCTTCTGTATGCTGTGAATTCTTGATAATTAGATTGTAAATAATAAATGCATGTGTATACTTATGCCATAGTTGGTCTCTGTATAAGATGAGTAAGTCCGGAGCATGAGTCGGTTCCACTGAGAATCGTCCCCTTGCCTAATTATCTTGTTATTCTGGTTTAATTCCTCGAGGGCACTTTCCCCAGGGAATTTCATCATGTTTCAGAGTCGGAGCAAGCCCCTTGGCATGGCTACCACTATGGTAAAACCATGAGATTGCCCTGCCCCGGTGTCATAGCCCATAACTCAGTGAGTTAGGAAGGCACTACATTTGGGTCAACAACCTAGGAATGACTATCCAAGAACCCTCTGAAGGATCATGTGATCCAAGCATGGAAACCCGGTGCAAGAAGGAGTTAGCTCTCGAATGTTCAGAGTCATGGGAGATTGAAACTCCGAGAAATGGAATCTCATCTCTCAATTTGAGAAAGGATAGCGAGTCCAATTAGCGAAAAGGGTGGATCCTTTCATTTTCTAGACGAACGGATGAGATCCTTTCGGGAGTATCCTAGGTCTATCAGAACCGATGGATATAGAGGAGAAGCACAAGCATTAACGCCTCAACCCCTTCCGTCTTCGAAAGTAGCAAAGGAATCGAGATCGTAGATCCTAGGATCCATCGGGAGTTACCTCGACTGTCTAACAGAAAGGACACATGGAGGGAGAATGGCGTCTTGCTGACTCCCACATCAAAAGAGTCAATGGGTGGAGCTCTTAGGATTCGTGAAACACGAAATCCCGGTTTAAATCTAGGCCGTTGGTCATCCCTACATAATTGCGACCATCCATCATAAGGGGAAAGGTGGCAGCAGATCCGAGCAATCAGAGTCTTGGTCACCGGGAGATTGGCGCAGAGGAGTTGTCAAAAGTCCCGAAATCACTCCAACCGTTGGATCGGGAGTGACAAGTGGCGAAGATCCAGAAGCCATCGGGATTTTGGAACCATAGGCGCATAAGGGTGGCGAATGAATGGTGGAGCACTTCCAAGAGAGAGTGCTGAAATCATGAGAGCCATAAGATCGTGATAAGTTGTGAGGTGGATAAAGCAAAAGTTCATTCGGCATGTGTAAGCCCAAGAGGATCCATGGCCGTTGGATCTAGATCAACGAGGACCATCCATTGTGGAGGACGCATGGCAGAGATCCAGAAGCCACCAGGAATTTGGTCACTGGGAAAGCGGGAGTGAAGACTTCCCCAAAACCCCGAAAGAAAATTGCTGGTTTTAAATCTTGGCTGTTGATTTGCGGAGGGACGAGAGTCGTTGGATCTGACTCCCAACCCATTTCGGGGATTTGAAATCGGGAGTTGGGAGGTGAAGACTCCACAAAAATCCCAAAAAGAAGAAAGTTGGAATTTGATCAGGGCCGTTGAATTTGCAGAGAGTTTTGGACCATAGGATCCAGGTTGTCGGACCCTCATGGATCATAAATTGAGGAACGGTGGACCATTGTCTGCGAATTCGCCGAAAACACAGGATCGCGACGTGTGTCTAAGAGTTGGCCCCAGATTCCAAGCAGAGGGTCGTGTGGACAAAGGAGCCAAGAAACCTTAGCCTTGGTTTCGGGTTTCGGTGATTGGGGAACCAAGGTTCCTTGCAACAAAAATCTTGAAACGCGATCCCCGGTAGCACCTCCTTGTGTTAGTGCATGGTTAGGACAAACGATCACATGGACAAAGGCCAAAGTTGGAGATAGAGTCCGTTAAGCCCATTCTGGGTTTTGGGGATTGAAGGAGTCAGAGGGTATCACGATGGGAATCGTGAAGTTATGAGACCTGAAATACCTTTTCGAGAAAGACTGTGGTCACTGCTAGTGGTCACATAGTCGAAGAATAAGGGAAGGGATAGCCTGCGCTAGGCCTCGTAGGAGTTCAGGGATTATGTCACTCGAGAAAAGTCGAAAATTTTATTTTTGGCTTAGTGGGTGTGTGACAACTATGGCATATAAGTATACACATGCATCCATTACTTCCAATCTAAAACACCAGGCAATCGTTCCACACAGAAACCATTTATGGGTGTATAAACATGAGCATGTATCCATGATATTCAATTCAAAATACAAGGCATAAAACACTTATTAGATCCTCAGGGCGTGATATGACTGCTGAGAGGGGTGCTCATTTACACCCTACCATAGGCTCAGTCACTCCCAACAGATTTATCACTGGCCACCCCCGAGCTTAGACCACGATGCTTTGAGATTCAATCTCTTACTTTCAATTCAACGGAAGTTAGGGACGAAGGTTACTCTCCTTCTCCTTATACAAAAAAATAGATGAGCATGAAGGTTACTCTTCTTCTCCTGTGTTCAGAACTCCTTCTGATTCCAGAGCTTAGGTTTTGTTCTGCGATACCTTTTTTCTGCCCCCCCCCACACTTCCTCTCTTGAATCCCTATGAAATATTGTGTGTGGCGTGAATTTTTCTGTCTGTGCTTAGGTCTGAGAGCTTTACAGATGGGCAGTCTGCCCCATCCCCTCATTAACTCTTGAGGAGCCTCCCCACCTACCATCTTGACGGAAATTCGTTCCCGGGTCAGAGAGTTGTTTTGGTCTTGAGCAAGTAAAAACTAGTAAGGCACTGGTTCGGTGGAAGTTAACGCAACCGTTCCGGGTCCCTTCCACCACCTTTTCATTAGCCATCGTGGTCTCTTTTAGCACTTCCCCTTCCCAACATTCATGCACCACATATTCATAACATAATTTACATTCATCGACCTTTTATACAGAGTTCCATCAAATCAAACATTCACACCTTCGAGTTTGCCATAGTTCCTGGCCAATATAGTTATATTCACAGAATGGGGGAAACAAGGTGTTACACCTGCTGGGTTTTACCAGCTTGAACCCCAAGTTCTTATTCTAGCTTTGACTTTGTCGACTAGGGGTGCCCAACAAGAGGATTTGGAGGAGGCTTTAAAAATGGGGACTCCTAAGTACTTGAAGGAATCCCATTGAGTTTGTCCTGTTATTCCCATAATTTGGGTGATGCCAGTCGTCTCCCTCGTGGTACAATTCCAACCATAGATTTGGCTCTTCCTATAGTTGATTTTGCTGCCTAAGATGGCTTGGTATTTGTCTAGCTTAGATTTGAATTTTCTGGCCGAGTGCTTGCTTGTGCTTCCAAGGAGGATGGTGTCATCGACAAACTGAGCATGATTGATATCTCTGACCCCTCTGGATATGCGCAGTCCCATTAGCTCTTGGAGATGTTGACTCTGTTCCAGTTGGAAGCTCAACACTGATGCCTGAATGGCATAGAGGAGCAGGGAGAGGGGACAACCTTGCCATAGACCTCGAGAGGCTTGGAATAAGCCAGCTGCTCGGTCGTTGACCAGAGGTGCTATGTAAGGTCTTCCAATGCAAGCTTGTGTCCACTTGACAAAGGAGTGCTCAAACCCAAGCCATTGCATTACCTGAAATAGAAAGCTATATCTTACCCTGTCAAAGGAATTTGCAAGATCCAATTTGATTATCATAATTTTTTCTTTCCGAGTTTGGCTTGAGTGAATGGCCTCCTGGACAAGGATTATGTTGTTACTGATGTTTCTGCCCTTGATGAAGCCACCTTGATTTTTTGGAATGATTGTAGGCATAATGTTTTTGAGACGGTTGGCCATGATTTTCGTGATTAATTTGTAGCCAATGTTGCAGAGGGAGATTGGTCTAAATCGATCGAAGGAAGTGGATCCTTTTTCCTTTGGGATGAGGGCTAGAAAAACAGAGTTGGTGCTTCCTCCAATCTTGTTGCAGGATTGTGATTTTTAAATCATTCTATGGAGGTTGTTCTTAATAATTTTCCAGTAGAATTTGATGAATCGGGCCCATCTGGACCTAGGAATTTGTCAGGCGCCATATTGGCTATATCTTTCTTTTTTAGAGATTGACGTTGTGAGAGTTGAGTTGTCTTCCAAGGAGACCCTTTTGGGAATCAAGTTTAGGACATCACAGGTGGAAGCTTCCAGGGAAGGGGGCTCTTCTGCATATATATATCTGAAGTGTATATGGGCATCTTGCTTTATGTCTTGAAAGTTGAAGAGGGTTTGTTCTTGGGTGCAAATTTATTTGATAGAGTTAAACTACTTTCGTCCTACTTCTTGTTTGTGGAAGAATCTTGTGTTTTTATCCCTCACTTGGAGCCAAAGACTTCTAGATTTCTGTCGCCAATAATCCTCCTCCTGACAGCAAGCCCGATGGAGATTATTGTGCAGATGGTGTTCTTTTTCCAAAGAGAAGGGGTCTACGGGGAGGAGATCTGATTGGATTTGATGCTGTTCCAGGGTGTGTTGTGCTTCTAGCCGCTGATGGAGGGGGGTTTTGATAGATTTTGCCTAGGATTTAAGAGCCAGTTTAAGTTTCCTAAGCTTCTTGTCCCAGATGAAGAAGGGAGAACCTGTGATTGATTCCTTCCAGACTGAGGAGACAAGATCTAGAAACCCTTCATGCTGAATCTAGGAGGGGCTAAATTGGAAAGGGGTGGGGCCCAGTTTGCGGTCTTGCGAGATTGCTAATAAGATAGGTTTATGGTCTGAGGCATTAAAAGGAAGAATAGAGGAGTCAAGATTAAGCCCAAGAAGAAGGAGGGAGTGTTGAGCTAGAAATCTGTCGAGCCGAGCTGCAATATGTCCCGGGCATATTCTGCTATTGGACCAAATGAACAGTCCTTTGGGAGGCTTAATATCTTCCAGGTCCCAATCCAAGATTAGGTCATCAAAAGTTTCCCAGAGGGGGTCTCTGACGGGTGTCCCCCCCTTTTTTTCCTGGGCATTTAGGGTGAGATTCAGGTCCCCTGCTAGAATTATATTCTCAGGTCGATGTAGCTACAAGTAATCTTGAATAGACTTCCAACAATATCTTTTTTCTGCAAGAAGAACTGGGACATAAATGTTGAAGAGACTTACCTGAAGGCCTATGTATTTATGGTGAAGATTTGTGAAAATACGGTGTGGACAGGTGAGGGAGTGGATCAATTTGAGCTTGTTGGGATTCCATAGAATGCCTAGGCCACCCGAGGCACCTTGGGAGCTTACAACTATTCGTTCGCCTGAATTCCAAAATGACTTTCTGGTCTGGAAGAACTATTGTTCTTCCAAATTTGTCTCCTGGACTAAGAGGACGTCTGGGGTGGCTATGCACATTAAATCTTTCATTGCTTCAGCTTTCTGTTTGCTCCCAAGACCCCCACAGTTCTAGTAGATGACCTTCATTACTTACCTTTTCTAGTGGTGGTCGTTCCTTTATGGAATTGCCCTTATTGCCTCGTTGTTCTTTGGTTGATCATCCCGTACAGGGTTGATTGTCCTCCCTGCAACTTATCTTTCTAAGTTTCTTCTTCTCTGCATTCCTTTGTTGATTTTCTTCCTCTCTTTGATGTTTTCTTAGTGCTTTGAATTGGATCTATTTCCCCTTCCTCTTCTTCCGATAGGTCTTCCTATGATCCTTGGTTTTGCTGGACTACTTATTGGGAGAGGACCATGTTGGATGTTGGGGTAGGATATGTTCTTTTGTTTTTTGGGGAGAGCGAGGTGATGGGTGGAACAATTTCAAGCATGTTTCCCTCAATTTCTGGTTCTTCCAAGGCGGAGAATCTGTTACTGGGTTCAAGTTGTTTTTTTTTATGGAGCTTCCTTTCTGGGTGAGGGGGGGTTTGGGTTTTTCCCCTCTCGACGTGAGACCGATTTAGGGTTTGCCTTATGTTTTTTGGGTTGCTTCCATCCATCTTCTGGGTCTTTTTCTTGCTAGGATTGAGGAATTTTTGGGCAGTTCTTCTGGAAATGCCCATACTCGTGGCAATGTTTGCATTTAAATGGCAATTGTTCATAGTCTAGCTTCTGGAAGTGCTACCAGTCACCTACAATAAATTTTATTGCTTCTGATAGACCAGATTCTAAGTCAAATTCAACACAAATATGGGCACAAGAATATTGATCTTTGGAAATTACGTTGTCAATGTAATTGCCTAGCCCATTGCCAATGGTCTGCAGCAAGGAGGTAGACTAGCAGTGGATCGGGAGATTAGGGAGCCTAAACCACACCGAAATTGCCTTAGGTACATCCAGAGTAGGATCAAAGTTGGGGGTCTAGTGATTTAGATATAGCCCTTGGGGCCCCATGAAGTACGACCCACTTCTGAAGATCAGATCGCGATCATCTCTGGAGATGAATTCGAACAGAAAAAACCCCCGACAAATCGCATAACAGGTGACACTGCTGGTGATCAGAGGGCGCCGGTTCTTCTGGATCCAGTTTTCGGTAGTGCGAGGCGAGGGCCAGAGCTCGACGAACTGTCCCACCAAGGCTCAATTTGCCAAAGACACCGCGATATGCGTTGGTTGATCTGGGGGTAGGGCAATCAACGAAATTTCATCTAGCCTTCTGAAAAATTTGGGGGGTGGATCGGGGGCATGCTTCTTGCCTTCGACTATGAGCAAGCATTTGAAGGCAGTTGCATCAGGGAGAGGGGACGACTCGCCGCCCCTTTCAGGGCTCATGGAGTTTGAGGCCAAAATCATACCTAGCTAGGGCAAGCTAGACAGATTTCAGCTTCCCATCAAAACATATAGCAAATTCAATTAATATATTACTAATACAAACATGCAAAATATAATAATAATAAATATAATTTTTTTATCCCATTCAAATTTGATTAGATATCACCCAAAAAATACAACCAAGTTTATATAGATGAGAAAGTTTATTAGACATCAATAAAAAGTTATAATCAAAAGTACACAGAAGTTTTTTTTTTAAACTTAAAATTAACTATTCTTATTTTCAAATTTTGTTAATTTTATTTGAAATTTAAATTAAAAAAATAAATTATTCAAAATAAATTTTGATTTTTACTTAGAGTGTATTTACCATAAACTTAAAAAAATTTGTTAAAAATTTTAAAATTCAATTATGAAAATATATAAAAAACAAAACAAAATTATATTAAATTTATATTCTTATAAAATTAAGATAAATTTTATAATAATGAAATTATTAATAAATAAAAGTATTATAATTTTTTTATTCATTTTAATTTGAATAATTAAAATTATTTAAAAAAATACATGTTTAAAATTAAAATAAATATCTAGATTTTATTAAAATATCTATGAAAGCTAATGGTTATATGGAAGTTTGAGACCATAAGTTTAAATTTCGTTAAAGTTTATTAAAATATGTAACTGAATGGTTATATGGAAGCTTGAGATAGTAATTCAGAAGTCAAATTTTAAGAAAATAAAGTAAGAATTACCATAATTAAAGTTTTTTTTTTGTTTGCTAGTTTGTCTGTGACCTGCGGGACTAGCCTGTGGCTGAGAAACCGCGGCTCAGGGGCATCTAAGCCGTCAAAATCACCTGGGGATCGCACCCGGCCTGAGCCACACCAACCCTTAACATGGATGGATTTTTTGTCCCTGCAAGTTTCGAACAGATGACTTTAACATCACAGAGTGCCTTAACAACACACTCTGTCACCGACTGTCCTACACCTCAGGGAAATTACCATAATTAAAGTTAATGGTATCATGAACATTTCATTTTAACATGATCAACCCTTAATAATGTAAAATAACCTTTTTTATTTTTA